>PVKM010028867.1:0-18052 GCA_004027735.1 Carollia perspicillata
GGGATTGGTTTTGCTTTTCTCCCTTTCTGATCCACACCCTTTGCAGTTGCCCAGACTCCAGCCTAGTTCCTGTTTCCTGCCGGTCCCCAGTTCCCTTATGCACCCAGCTTATACCTTCAGCCCACAGGTTGCACTATCCTTGAGGTGCACCAGTTAGGGGTAACTCACACAACACCTTCTTGCTCTTTGCTGTCCTAGGTGCTAGGGAGTCTCAGAGTGCCTTTAGGGTACTTCAGCTCCCCCCACTAAGTTAAGTCTTTCTGGGGATTGCTGAGTCCCTGAGCCCTGCAGCTCTCCTCTTTAGGGGCTTCTCTGCCTTCCTCTTAGAAAGCCAGTGGACCCTGAAGGGTGGAGGCACCACCGTGGTTGCTGCAGTGGATCAGGTGCGTGCCTCCTCTGCTGCTGCCCTGGGGTGCAGAGGCTGGGTGTGAGGTGCCTCTGGGTGGCAGGGTCAGGTGCACTCCATCGTGGGACAGGACAGGCAGCCGCCACTCAGCTGCAGGTTTGGGTGTGCACCATCCCCAGGGCTGCACCGCCACAGTGGGAGCACAGCTGCCCCAGCCAGGCAGGGGTTGGGGCACAGTAGGTGGGTGTACCTGCTGCAGGAAAATTTCCCAAACAGCCACTGAGTGCTTCTTTTCTCTCTTTTTCTTTTTGAAAAAATTCCTCCTATTCAAGCCTGCTGCTCCAAACAACTGCCTTGCCTCTCACACAGCCCCACTCTCCAACCAGACTGGGGACTGACCAGGTCAGGGTCGGTCACTGCCCAACTCTTCCCAGTCAGCATCTACAGTGTCAGTGGGTGCACACCACCCCTGTGTGTTTGCCATTTCATCATTATCCCCCCCTGCAGAAGCACCCAGGTCCCTCCTGGTGCTGCTGAAACCTTGTTTGGCAGGAAGGGAGCCATTGACATGGCTCTCTCCCAAAAATCCTGTGGCAGACCCAGCAGGAGCCAGGCCTGGGGCTGCAGCTGCCCTGTTCCCCATTCTGGTCCCAGGAACCTTATTGTCCTGAAGCACTCTCCTTACCATCTGATTTTTCAATGTCCTCTACAATTTTTGGTCTCCAATCTTCATATATGCTGGGAAACCGTTAGCTGTTCTCTCTGTTCCTCGGAAGTTTGGGTAGGTGTTTCACCCATGCACAGGAGGAAGTAGACTTTGCTCCCACCTATCTTGCCACCATCTTCTGTCTCAATAAAATATACTTTAAAAAGAGAATATCTGAAGAAACAATGGCCAAAAACTTAATTTGATTAAAAAAAACAATCTTTACATCCAAGAAGCTCAATGAAGTCCAAGTAGAATGAAAACAAAGATAACATGCACTTAGACAGATTTTAATCAAAACTTCTGAAGAAAATGGACTGTCAATCAAGAATTCTATGTTCAACAAAAGTATTTTTCAAAAAACAAAGAATAAATTAACACATGCCCAAATTATAAAAAATGTATGGCTAGAACCCTACCAGAAATACTAAGGAGAGTTCTTCAGGTTGAAATGAAAGGGTCATAGACAGTAACTCAAATATAAATGAAGAAACAAAGAGCATCTGTAAATGTGACTACCATAGAGAAATATCTATGTAAATATAAAAGACAGTATAAATGGATTTTTTGCTTGTTCATAGATTTTTCCTATTCCAAATAAAAGGCAATAACAGAAAGCAATGCTTATAAATCTGTCTTGGGGACAGAGGGTATAAATATGTAATTCTTATGACAGTAACAGCACAAAGGAAGAAAAGAAAAGAGAGCTTTACAGAAGCAAAAAATTTTTATATTATTGAAATAAAATCTGTATTAATCCAAACTAGATTATTGTGAGTAAATGTACTAATTGTAATTCCCAAGTCAACCATGAGGAAAACAAGTACAAAAGAAAATAGTAAAAATGACAAGGAAATTAAAATGGTACATTGGAAAATACGTATCTAATAGAAAAGAAGGCAGTAATGGAAAAATAGAGGAACAAACAAAACTTTGACAACTGAAGAAGATGCAAATAAGTAGAAGCACATACCATGTTCATGGATAGGACAAATTAACATGATTAAAATGTCTATACTCCCCAAAGCAATGTATAGATTCAATGCAATTCCAATCAAGATCCCAATGACTATTTCACAGATATAGAACAAACATTTCAAAAATTTATATGGAATTGTAAATGACCCCAAATAGCCACATCAGTTTTGAGAAAGAAGAACAAAGTAGGAAGGATCACAATACCTGATATCAAACTATATTACAAGGCCACTGTAATCAGAAGAGTATGGTACTGACATAAGAACAGACACATAGGCCAATGGAACAGAAAAGAGAGTCCAGAAATAAACCCAAGTCTCTATAGTCAATTAATATTTGACAAAAGGGGCAGAAGCATAAAATAGACTCTTCAACAAATGGTGTTGAGAGATCTGGACAGCTACATACAAAAAAATGAAACTCGATCACCAACTTACTCCATGCATAAAAATAAATTCAAGGTGCATAAAAGACTTAAGTATAAGTCATGACACCCTAAAAGTCCCACAGGAGAACATAGCAGAAAAATATCAGATATTCCACACAGCAATATTTTCACTAATATGTCTCCTATAGCAAAGGACATAAAGGACAGGATAAACAAATGGGATCTCATCAAGATAAAAAAGCATCTATATGGCTAAAAAAAACCAGCATTAAAATGAAAAGAGAACCAACCGCATGGGAAAACATATTTGCCAATGATACCTGAGACTGAGGTTTGATCTCCGAAATATACAAAGAACACACACAACTCCACTCCAGGAAGACGAACAGCCCAATTAAAAAATGGGTGAAGGACTTGGACAGACACTTCTCCAAGAAGGATATGCAGCGGGCCAAGAAATTTATGAAAAGATGTTCAACGTTACTAATCACCAGAGAAATGCAAATAAAAAACACAATGAAATACCACTTCACACTGGTCAGAGTAGCCATCGTAAACAAAGCAACGAGCAACAAATGTTGGAGAGGTTTTAGAGAAAAGGGAAACCTAGTGCACTGTTGGTGGGAATGCAGACTGGTGCCACCACTGTGGGAAACAGTATGGAATTTCCTCAGAAAACTAAAAATGGAACTTCCTTTTGACTCAGCTATACCACTGTTGGGATTATACCCTAAGGATCCTGAAATGCCAATTCAAAAGAACCTATGCACTTCAATGTTCATAGCAACACAATTTAGAATAGTCAAGTGCTGGAAGCAACCTAAATGCCCACCAGTAAATGAGTGGATCAAAAAACTATGGTACATTTACACAAGGGAATACTACAAAGCAGAAAGAAATAAGGAACTCCTACCCTTCAAAAAACATGATGGATCTGGAGATCATTATGCTAAGTGAAATAAGCCCCGTAGTGAAAAACAAATACCATATGATTTCACCTTTAACTGGAACCTAATCAGCAAAACAAACAAGCGTGCAAAATATAACCAGACACATTGAATTAAAGAACAACCTGACAGTCACCAGAGTGGAGGAGAGAGAATGAAAATGGGGGAAAATAGGGGAAGATCTATCAAGTAACATGTATAAAGGACACATGGACAAAGTCAAAGGGGTAGGTTCATGGAGGGGATACTGGGATGGGTGGAGCAGGGGCCTGAATTGGGGTGAAAATATACACAACTGTATTTGAACAACAATTTTAAAAAGTGAAAAAAACTATCCTAAGTGAAAGAAGTTATGTATTTACACATGAATACACATTTATGGATTTACACATTTCTATGGATACACAAATTTGTAGAGACTCAAATTAGATTAGTGATTCCCAGAGGTCAGAGAGAAGTAGGAATGGAGAATAATTACTAAGAGAAATGCATTTTCTTTTGAGGGTGATGGAAATGTTATGAAATTAGTGATTCTACCCAGAACAACTGAATTGCATACTCTAAAGGGGTTAATTATATGGTATATAAATTATACCTCAATAAAAATTTCACTAATCTGTATATTTAAGATGAATGCATTTTAATATATATATATATATACCACTCTGTATGTAGTAAAAGGTGAGAAGTGGGATACATTTAGATTTATATAATTTAAAAGGGAATCAAAAGATATAGCAAGCAACTCTAATATATCATTATAGATTAATTCTAGTTTTATAAACTATAAAATATATTCTGAGAACATTTATACAAGCTTGAATATGTAGTCAAGTAAATATTGAATAATATCATGAAATTGATATTTTACAGGTAAGTTGATGTTATATGTGAATTTGACAGAATATCTTCATTTTTGGAGATGCCTCCTCAAGTATCATAATATTTCTTATTTATATTTTAGTGGTTTAGCAGTGTGTATGTGGAAGGGGTTGGGAGGGAGGGCAAATATGGCAAAATGTCAATACTTGTTGAATTCAGATAACAAATGCATGGATATTCTTTCTACTTTTCCTCATGTTTAAAGTATTTCAAAATAAAAAGGTTAAAAGGAGAGAGAAGAGCATGCAAGGCTGTGAATGTTTAATTGAATTCTCCTCCATGACCAGGCCCACAGAGGGCCCCATCCCAGTTGCCAAACATGGGTGTGTTACAGGCAAAGAACTAGGCACTTCTCTGTCTTGTATTGGTGGAGCCACAGCTATGGAGAAGCCCTGTGGAGGACCTCCTTACTACGGGTCATGTGGAGCTTGGTACCAGGTTGATTGCTGGAAAAAAACAAGAAGTGGAGGTCAAGCTGTCTCTGACTTGAGGCCTTGGAGTCAGCAGTATCTTCTCCTGTCAACAGTTTCTGTGTGTCCTTGATTTTATTCAGATGAGGGTGGTTGGTTGGAAGCTGACCCTCTGAACTGAAATGCAGTTTTCCTAAAATGTGGCTCTTGTTTGGAGGTGAAAAATTCTTAAGCATTGGGGTTGTTCCAAATATGCCGAACTGGGGTCATCTTTAGAGAACATCACCTTGGAGAAAGAATCACAGAAAAAAGGTTTGGAAGAAAATTGTGGAGAGTTGAAGAGAACAAATCTACCCTGTCAAAAGAATTACCTCAAGAATGAGAAGAGAGTAAAGAGACCCAAACACTCAGCAAACAGGAGAGAATGGCTGAAACAGCAAGGATGATCCAGCCATGAAAGGCGACTTGGGGTTTGTACCTTACAAACAACTCCTGCCTATAGAGTACCAGGCCCAGGGCCATCCCAGCATGGCACCTCATCAGCTATTCTATCTCCATCTGAAGCAAGAGCCATCCTTTCTGCTTCATTTCTTCTTCCTGTGGATTTGAGGGTACAGTCTATAGAAAGATCTCCTGTCTTCTGCATCTTCTTTGAGAAGGGCCAAAGGACCCTGCCTTATCACTCCTTTTAGAGCTGGCTATCCATCCTCCTTTACATCTGAAAATGGAGGTGAGTTCCTTCAACTTAATTCAAACTTCAGCACCCAGAGGTACTCTCAGAAACGTTGGGTTCCATATTTATTTATGCTGCCTTTGAAAAGAATCTTGGGCTATCTCTCATTGTTAGTTTAAGTAGCAGCCTGGATGTAGCAGCTCAGAGATGGAGAGACTAAGGAGCATGTGGGTGGGGGTCCTTTGGGGTAAGAAATATACCAGAGGATATGGCAAGTGCTGGCTTCCTACATGAGAATCAAAGATGCAGATGTCCCAAGGCCAGACTGAAGGCATTGAGGCAGCTGGAGAGTGATGCCCCATCTGGAGATGACCACCAAAGGGTACTCATGTGTGAGTCCAAGGAGCTGGGTCGGCATGGGGTGGGACCCCATCTAGGGTCAGTGACACAGGAAGTATGCCGATGATCAGGCTAGTTAAAAGATGGCTTCTCAACAAGATCCCAGATTTGCCATGTGGAGCTGGGGCTGCTGAGACTGGGAGGCAGCTAATTTATAAAAAGATGTTCAGGAAACTAACAAAAAAAGTTAAGAAGGAATACAGGATTGCCTTCAATTAATTAATTAGGTGAGCACAGTATGTTTGACCTGAAACTAGAGGGCAACCAACTCCAGGGCTCATGCAGCCTGTCACTTCTCAGCCAAAAAGGCAGAGACAGGTGTTGCAGATGGAGATAGGGTACAGGCTATTAGGTGGTTGTGAACAAAGAATTGGACTGGCCACACAAATATTGTATAGCAAAGCAAGTGGGAGATTTATTAAGGGAAGTAAAACTCCCTCTTCACTTCTGGGCAAGATGGCAGTGTAGGAAGACATGGCTTGCCTCTTTACACAATCATTTCAAAATACAACTAAAATATAGAACAGCCATTACTCAGAACCATCAGAAACCGAGTTGAATGGAAGTCTGGCAACTATGGAATTAAAGAAACCACATGCATCCAGACTTGTAGGAGGGATGCAAGTACAAAATGGCCTGGTCCCACACCCATGTTTGGTGGATAAACATTTTGGAGCAAAGAGTCCCGGACACATACCAGGACCCAAGCCCAGGGTTCCAGTGCCAGAAAGATAAGTTCCCACAAGTTTCCCACTGCAAAAACCAGCATGGATTGAGTTGGTGGAAGAAAATTCTGGGGCCCCAAGCAGTTTCTCTTAAAGAACCCACACACAGGCTCACCTACTCAGACTCACTCCTTTTGAGCTCAAGCAGCTTGAAAGGCATCAATGTCATAAAGGAAGTAACTGAAGTGTCTACATCAAGGCAAGCTGGGCCTATTGTCACTTTTCTGAACCTTCTCCACACAGAGCCAGCAATCTGGTGCCGTATCTATTAAAGTGACTAGCACTGTTTGATCCATGTTGGAGATACCCTGAGACTCTCCACCCAAGCTGCCTTTCCATATGATGGCTGGTCTTGGTTTATGCTTCACAACTTTCTAAAGCCTCTCAAACAAGCAACAGCTGGCCTCAGTGAATCCCAGGCCTGACAGCAGCCATCCTATATTCACAGCTTGGCTTTGCCTGGGAATCTCCAAGCTTAACACGAGTAGCAGCCATCTCAGATTGCTTTATAACTCATGCCAGGTGGGCCCAGGCAGAATACAGGTGGTGGCTGACCTTGGCCTGCACCACTGAGGAAACTGCAGGACCATCACATCCACTGAACAGCTATAGACAATATGGGAGCACCACCACTTTGCCCCTGCACAGCTGATCCTACACAGAGGTCAGAGGTTGTTGGTAAGTGGTCACAGCCAATCCTTGTAGCTGACTGACCTGGGTATATCCCTCCCATTGGCCTGCCAATGACAATCAAGGCTCAACTCCAAGAGGAGGGAGTACACAGCCCACATGAAGAGTGCACCTTGAGTACCCAGGTTGGGTGATAGGGGATGCTGTGACACTGGTCCCTACAGGACGCCTACTACATTAGGCTACACTACCAAGACATGAAGTCAAAGCAGCTCTACCTAATACATAGAAACAAATGCAGGGAGGATGCCAAAATTAGGAGACAAAGAAACATGGCCAAATGAAAGGACAGATCAAAACTCCAGAAAAAGAACTAAACGAAGTGGAGATAGGCAATCAGTTAGATCCAGAGTTTAAAATACCAGTTATAAGGATCCTCAAGGAATTTAGTGAGGACATCAACAGCATTAAAATGATCCAGTCATAAATGAATGATACACTAACTGAAATAAAGAACAATTTACAGGGAAACAACAGCAGAGTGGGTGAAGCCAGGAATCAAATCAATGATTTGGAACACAAGAAGGGATTGGCAAGAAATAATTAAAGTCATGATAAGCAGGGACCTACAGCCCAGATTGCTCTACTCAGCAAAGATATCATTTAGAATCAAAGGGCAGATAAAGAGCTTCCCAGACAAGAGAAAACTAAAGGAGTTCATCTTCACCAAACAATTATTTTATGACATGTTCAAGGGACTTATTTAAGAAAAAGAAGATCAAATCCGTGATAATAAAATGGCACAAAAATACATGTTTACCAAAAACAAATATTAAAAGTAAACTAACCAAACAACAAAACAGACAGAATCATGGATCCAGAGAGTGATTTTATGGTTGCCAGATGGGAGGGGGTGTGGGGAAATGGGTGAAAAGTTGAAGAGATTAAAATGACAAATCTGTAGTTACAAAATAGCCACGGGGATGTAAAGTACATTATAGGAAATAGAGTAGCCAAAGAACTTATACACATGATACATCATGAACAATGGTGTGGGGATTGCCTGAGAGAGTTGGGGGTGCTGGTGGAGGGGGGAAAGGGAAAAATTGGGACTACTGTAATAGCATAATCAGTAAAATTTTAAAAGCAAAGAAAGTATACTTCTCAAGAAATGGGAGTGAGTCACCACTGGCCAGGGAATAGCTCTCTTCTATTGAAGGGTTATAGGCTTTGTAAGGTTTTTACTTAAGCTTCTATACATGTGAAATCTCACAATACTTCTTGATTGCCAACTCAGGTGGAGGAAACCACAATGATTATAATGAGACAAAGGTGGGGTCAACTGAAGCTCTGTCATTCCAACGTGGAAATCAGGATGTTGACTGCTGACAACTGCAATGTCTCATGGTTTCTGTTCTATCTCCTGCCTCAACTTGCCCCTGAGAGACATGGTTCTCAAAAAAATTTTTTTGGTAGAGGTTGCTCAGAGAGGATGATCATTCTTCTGTATATACTTCCTGCTGAAATGAGATCGTAAGACCTGCCTGCTGAGAAACATGAAACTCTTGACCTATCTTATGTAGTTGTTGGGGAGGTATTCCTGAGACTGGCATGAATATTGGGTGTTGTATGTTCGATTCCTTATGGATTGGTTGAAAACTCTGGGGCATCATCATCTTGATGTAGTTTTCTGGAAAATAGACATTTCCAAAGATTAATAAGTCCCAAGAGAGGTAGAAACCAAGTTATACTACAGGAATGCATCCCTTAATGGTATCCCAGATATTTTCAAGTTCCCCAGGATACAATCCTTTTAGCCACATTGTTTGCTGTAATATTTTATCAGCACTTGTTTCTATTTGCCCTGATGAGTTTATTAAGAAGTATTAACTAGAGCACAAACCCTACCCTCCTGGACCACTAAGCAATCTACTTAAAAGTTAGCTCAGGGTTCTGGGCTGACAAGAGTACTTTGAAGCTCAGGTTATGTGTTAGTTCATTTGTCCCAAAGTACTGTTAGGAATATTTCTCCTAATACTTCCAGATTCTCTGTCTTGGCTCAGGATCTGTGTGCTGAAGTTGGCATGACTGATTTGTTTCTATATCAGGTTGTCCACTGCACAGTGGTTGATGATGGCAAACCCAAAAATTGTTAAAAGTGTTGCCACAAAGCAAATTCTGAGTAATTTGGAAATAAGAGTTATGACCCAAGAAGGAAGAGCAAGAGTGAAGATTGTTAGCAAGAGGAGGTTTCATATTGACTTCTATTTAAGATTTCTTCTTGAACATGAATTTGAGGTCTTCGAAAGGTTCACAGGCATAGGTGGAGTCTGGATTCTTATTCTGGTCTTGGAGAATATCTGCTGGTTTTACTCTAGAAATATGAACCCAACTATCTACCCCTAGTAGCTTCACACCTATGGCAGTACTTGGGACAACCTGGTAGGGTCCCTCTCCACTGAATAGGCTCTAAAAGTTTGGGAAGGGATGGTTTTTCCAGGGTTGTTGTGGGCACAAAGGGTGCAGGGCTGGCAAATATTCTTTATGATAGCTGTTTGTTGGGAACCACGCTGCCTGGTTTCAGGAGCTGTAAACCCCTGATGGCTAAAGCTGAGTAAGTGACCCTTGAATCATAAACCACCAAGGAGACAAACTTGTCTCCCTGGCAGAAAAGCTGCTTCTGCTTAATCCATTTCTGGCCCCCAATGCCTGGTCGGATAGTCAGAGATGGGTTAGACACCCCCCCCCCGAGAGGTGGGGCAACCTAAGAAGACATGACCACTTGGGAGGCCCTCAAGGAAGGACTCGTGGGGCTGCAGCAAAGAGGGGGTGATGGACCCTTGCCTCTCAGCTTTGACAAAGCCTGACTCCCCTGAATCCATGAGAAATCTCTGAGAATTCCTTGACTTCTGCCTCCTCTGCTTGGCTTAAGCCTACAACAATAGAGGGTGATATGGTCCTGTGCTGGATAAGGCAGGCTCCCTGGGTGATCTGGCCTGAGAAGGATATGAAAATTCCTGTGAGGCCTGCTTTGCTAAGAATGCTTTTAGTTAAATACCTGAGCAAGAAACAAGTTTACTTTCCAAAGTTTTATAGCCCTTTAGCTGATAGACCCTAAATCAGAATAAGCCCTAATGTTTACTTATCTATCTCCTAATCCTTACTGCCTGAAAATGATTTATAAGCTGTACCTGAATTCCTGTTCAATAACCCCAATAAAAGCTTGTTTAGGCAGAGGCACGGGGCACTCTCCCCTAGAGAGAGTGGCCTGCCCTTTTTCCTCCACAGGACTCAGTAGTCCGTGTGAATTTGTCTTGGTTCTCATCCATAACACTGCGGGCACTGTCAGCCAGTGCACGCGACAGTTAGTCTTTTGCCTACAAATAATTTGTTAACGATTGTTGTAGCATCCTTTCCTATGTGAAAAGAGTCATGCAAAGCCTTTAAAAATTTCCACTGTGAGGCCTGGAGAAGGAAGAGTTTTGGGCCAGGATATATCCATGGTCCTTTATGTATGGATGCCTTCTTGCTCTGCAGCCCAAGATATTTCCTCAGATGTATAGTTGGGCTTTATATCTGAGCTGTTCACAGAGAGGAATAAGGCCAGATGTTTGAGAGTCTCTAGTGCTGCCTTCTTTGCCTCTTTATCTATTATTTCCCTGGAAGATAGGGGACATCTCCTTCTGGTGACCTTTGCAGTACATTACTGTCACTTGCTCAGGGTGCTTAACTGCTTCTAATGGATTTAGGATTTTTTGGTCCATATTTAATGTGAGAAATTCATAACAGTAAGGAGTCCCCTTTCTTTTCTTAAGGTAGCATGAGTGGGCAGAACAAGGAAGGCATACATGGAATCTGTGTAGATATTAATAATTTTTCCTTGCCTTACAATAAGAACTCAGGAGAGAACCATATTTTCAGCCTTTGGGGATGAGGTCGAGGGTGGAGGGGGCTGTGCCTCAAAGGTGTCATATAAACTAACTATTGCATATCCCACATTTCACTGCCAATTCCATACAAATCTTCTTCCATCAGTGAATCACTCTTCACCAGGGCTTTCTAAGAGTTGGCTAGCATGTCAGTTCTACCGGAATAGGTAAGATTAATAATTTCTGAGTTGGAAAAGACTAAGACTGAAGATGATTTTATAAGCACTAGGGAGGCTGGATTTAAGATATGACAGTTTTTATAGTTACTTCAAGATTGTCCCGAAGAAGAGCATGATATCTTGTCAATCTATTTCTTGTTAGGCAGAGATGGCTTTCCATTTCTAATAATCCTTATACCTGATATGGAGTTAAGACCTCTAACTTCTGTCCAAGAGTTAACTTAGCATCTTCTTCTATTACAGTGCCTGTGGCTATACCTGCTCTTAGACATGGAGGCCACACAGTTGCTACACCATCTAGCTCTATAAAGAAATACAAGGTCTTTCTGGAAAAAGTCCATCCATTATTAATATAAGGAGAATGGTTTGTGTAACATTGGTGTAACCTGGAAGCCAAGCAGAGGGGACTGCAATGTGCATGCGTGAGCAATGACAACTTCACTATACTAGTTAGTGGGGGTGGTATATGCCATTCAGTGAGCATGTGTTATGTGTGGACATCACATTAAAAATGACTGAGTAGAGCAATGAATCTGCATCAAATGTGTTAATCATGAACATTCATCTGCGGAATCTACTCAAATGATTCAGAAGGCCACAGCTATGGGCAACTGGTGATTGGTAGCTTCATCACAATGATGTGCTCACTTATGCATCACATCTCATGCAGAATATTTTGGTGAAAGATCAAATGACCAGGTGATTAAGCCCCCCTATAGCCCAGATTTGGCACCCTGCAACTTCTGGATTTACCCAAAACTAAAATTACCGTTGAAAGGTAAGAGATTTTAGACTGTTAATGAGATTCAGGAAAATATAATTGGGTAGCTGATGGTGACTCAGAGAACTGTGTGAGGTACAAGGTGCCTACTTTGAAGGGGACTGAGGTGTCTTTGTCCTATGTACAATGCATCGTGTGTCTTGTATCTTCTTCAATAAATGTCTCTATTTTTCTTTTTACATTGCTGGATGCTTTCTGCACAAACCTCACATGCAACTAGTTGACTTTCATTTCCTAGGCATTGGGCTAAGACCCTTAAGGCTATTTCCTGCTTACCATCTATATATAAGTAGAAAGGCTTGTTTAAGTTAAGGACACCTAGGGCCAGGGTCTCAACTGTGGTCTGCCGGGTTTTATTAAAAGCTTGATTATATTTCTTTCCCCATATAATGGAGTTGGTGTCTGGTCCCTTAGTAGCTTTGTAAAAATGTGTTGCAATTAGTTCAATGCTTGGGACCTAAGTTCTTAAAAATCCAGCCATTTCTAAGAGTGGAGTTATTTGGTAGTGGGTGGTGTTAGCTCAGTGATTGCTTTTATTTTTTCTTGTGACAGTAGTCTAGATCCTGGGTTTAGGATATATCCTAAATAGTTTATTTTCTTTCTGGTAGCTTGGGCCTTTTTCTTAGAGATTTGATAACCCTGGTCCTAAAGGAAGGTCATAATTTGGATAGTATTCTGATCTGAGGCTTTCTTTGAGGGGTTGCAGACTAGGATTTCATCTACATACTGTAAAATGGATCCCTCTTGTATTTTTAATTCCCTTAGATATTTTTTAATGATCTTGCAAACAGATGAGAGTTATCTTTAAACCTCTGTGCTAGTACCATCAAGGTATATAACTGATGGGTCATCATTTCTGTGTCTGTCCACTCTAATACAAACAGGTATTGGGAATCTGGGTGGAGAGGGACACAAAAGAAGGCATCTTTTAAATCTAAAACTGTATTCCACTGAGTATAGTCTGGTACTTGGGTGAATATGGTGTAAGTGTTGGCCACAAGATGATGCAGGGGAACAAGCCTTGTTTACTAGTCTTAAATCCTGGATGAGCCTATACTCTTCTGTTGATTTAAAAATAAGGAGGATTGGAGGATTTCAGGGGGATTGACAGGGAACTAGCAGCCTGTGTGTTACAAATTTCTCTGAGATGGGATGTAGACCCTCTAGAGCCTCCTGTTTGATAGGATTGATAGGCTACTATTTCCTATGAGGATAGGTTGTCCCAGGCTTTAAGCAAACTTGAACAGGTTGGGCAGTCTTGCCTTTTCAGGAACTCCAGAGTCCCAAGCTAGGGGACCTACTTTCTGTAAAACTTGTCCTTGGATGTTATTTTCTAGTTTTCTTTATTTAGCTAACATAATTTTAAAGATCCTAACTCTAACTTCCTGAAACTTCAAAATGGCCCCTAATCTGGACAAGAGGTCTCATCCTAGCAACAGTATAGGAAATTGCAGAATAATTAAGAAAGTATGTTTAAAAATTTGGCTTTCAAATTGACAGGTGATGGGGGGTGTAAAAACAAGTTCAAGATTTTCCTTCAACTCCATCATATCAATTTAACTAGAGTAGAGAGGTCCAGTATAAGAATTGAGGATAAAATAAGTGACTACTGTATCAACAAGAAAGTTAATTTCTTGCCTGAAACATCAAGAGTTACCTGGGGTTCCTCGTTAGATTGAGATGCTGGTGAAGGCTGGGACAAATCTGTTCCCTGGGCACCCTGTCCTCAAGGGCTGCCTTGGCCTTAGGTGATGACCCCTTTCCACTACTGGAATGGGAGCAATTTACCTTCCAGTGCCAGGGTTCAAGGTTTATACCTTTTCACATGGGACATGGCCCTTGGCATGGCCTATTGCAATCCCCTGCCCAATGTTCAGAACGTTTTCACTTAAAGCATAGTTGACCTTTTTGTCCTTGGCATTTTTGTGGCTTTTCAGGGTTACCTTAAGGTGGCTGGACATTGCCAATGGTGCTGCTAACAGCTAGTGCTGTTAAGTTGACCTGCCTTTCCTCTCACTTTTTCCTATACTGGATCTGTTCCTCCCTTTCTTCAAGGTCTCCGTTGGAGACCTTGAAGAAACTACCAAAAATGTATTGTCTCTTAGTTGGGCCATAAGAGTGGAACCATTGTATAATTTCTTAAGCTTTCTTTGAATATCTGGTTCTGGCTGGCTAATGAAATGCTGCTGCTTTATTTATTTTTTTTTTAAATTCACCATTTTATTTTATTATTATTATTTTTTTAAAGATTTTATTTCTCTTTAGGGGGGAAGGGTTAGGGAGAGAAATATCAATGTATGGTTGCCTCTTGTGTGTCCCCTGCTGGGAACTGGCCTGCAACCCAGGCATGTGCCCTGACTGGGAATCGAACCGCGATCCTTGGCTTCGCAGGCCCGTGCTCAATCCACTGAGCTACACCAGCCAGGGCGAAATGCTGCTGCTTTAATATTTGACTTTCTGGCAACAATGGATCTAGAGTAGTATACTCCCTGAATGCCTCAACTAGCCTGTTACAGAGCAGAATTCTCTTCCTTGTGTTATTTCTCTGATCTTGTCATAATTTACAGGTTTCCTAATGCATGGTTTCATGCCAGGTAATAAACACCAAATCATGCTTGTCCTGTTTCTGTTTCCTCCTCATATAATACCTTGAGTATTATAGTCCCAATTGAGGTCTTGATCAGGCTTTGTTTAAGTTGCTGGTCTTACATCATTTGGGTTGTGAGGATGTAATTTGTCTGTGTGATTGCAGGCTCTTCCCAAATTTGTTTATTTTCTTCTGCAGTGCAACAGGTAGTCAGAATTATATAAAGGTCTTTCCAGGACATATCAAAGGAAAGGATTATGGTTTGGAAGACTAGTAAACCGTGAAGGATCCTCAGAAATTTCCTAGTCTATCTCTGCACTCATGTAGGCCAGTTATTGAAAAGGGCACATGTACCTAAATAGGGCCTTCTGTACCTGTTACTCCCTTCAGGAGCAGTAAGGCAGGAGTGGTGGGGAGGTATGAGGCTCTGCTCTGAGCATGCCCCGCTGAACTAGGTTTCTGGTAGTGGGATGGAGTGGAGGACAGGTTGATTCCTCTGTGGTGGAAGCAGAGGCTTCAGGCCTCTGGCAACTACTTGGTTCCCCCTGAGAGACAGGTGGGGAACTTAGATGGAGGTCATCTAGGACATCATTGTTGACCTCTACAGGTGCCACCCCCCTTGGCTGGAACAGAGGGCTAGATTGCAATACAGTGCCATGAAAATTTGAATGTGGGGAACATTTGACCATTTGTCCAATCTTTTGCAAAATAGGTCTAACTGGATATGGTGTTGTAATTTTTTATCCCATTTTCAGGCCAAATTTCCCCATCTCCTAGTTTACTTTGAGACTAAGCCATATTGCAAAAGAAAATTGGCCTCTCTTTCTTGAGATTTTCAGGGTCAAATTGCTGCCAGTTTCTAAGAATGCATTCTAATGGGGATCCTGAGGGAATAGTGGGTGTATTAACCATCTCATTCATAGAGTACCTGAGGAAGAAAAAGAGAGTGGAACTTCCTTGCCCCCTAGAAGCATCCCTCTTTGTTTTCCCAAGGAGTTCTCTAGTAGATTACAGGGCAAACCCCATTATCCCACCATTCTAAGCTAGTGGGTTATGGGGTGTTCCCTTTTATCCCACCACTCTAGTGCATTACAAGGCATCCCCTTTTATCACACTGTTCTAAGCTACTGGACATCTCTGGTGAAACTAAGAAAGAAAACACTCTAGAGTTGCCATGGCGTAATTGTACCCTCTTTCCTGGTCTATTTCAGAGGATTAGGTAATAAAATCAGCTTCTACTAGTTTCCTTTGATCCTAATTGGTTAACTTCAGCTAGTTT
Organism: Carollia perspicillata; assembly: GCA_004027735.1. Classification (NCBI taxonomy): domain Eukaryota; kingdom Metazoa; phylum Chordata; class Mammalia; order Chiroptera; family Phyllostomidae; genus Carollia; species Carollia perspicillata. The sequence goes on from PVKM010028867.1 coordinate 15,840, forward strand.
CCTCTGGTACTTGATTAGCTTGGGGAAGTTTAACTTGAGCTAGTTTATTTGCTCTTCATAGCTTGGGCTAGTTTCCTAGTAATTGATTAACTTGGAAATTGGTTCTTTTAAAATTTAATCTTTATTGTATTTTTTCATTATCATTTAGCCCTCTTCTCTCCTTCCCCCAGCAATCACCACAAGGTTGTCCATGTTCATGACTCCTTGTTCCTTTTTGTTCAATCCCTCCACCATCTAACTACCCCACCACTAGCCATCACCCTGCTCTCCAACTAAGAGTAAGTCCCCATTTTCCTTGTTAGTTCGGTTTGTTCATTATGTTCCACTTATGAGTGACATCATATAGTATTTGTCTTCCTCTGACTGGATTATTTCACTTAGATTTATCCATACTGTCCAAAAGGGCTTTTTCTTCTTTAGGGCTGAGTAGTACTCCATTGTGTACATGTCCCATAGTTGTTTTATCCACTCATCTATTGTTGGGCATTTGGGCCACTCTGTATCTTGGTGATTGTAAGTAACACTACAATGAACACAGGGGTGCTTATATTCTTTCAAATCAGTGTTTTGGGTTCCTTCAGATATATTCCCAGAAGTGGGATCACTCAGTCAAAAAACAGATCCATTTTGAGTTTTTTGAGGTATCTTCATACTGCTATCCATAGTGCATGCACCAACTTGCATTTCCACTAACAGTGCAAAAGGGTTCCCCTTTCTCTACACCCTTACTAGCACTTGTTATTCATTGATTTATTGATGATAGCCATTCTGACAGGTATGAGATGATATCTCATTATGGTTTTAATTTGCATATCTATGATGATTAGTGACATTGAGAATCTTTTCATATGTTTATCGGCCATCTATATATCCTCTTTGGAGAAGTGTCTATTACTCCTTTGCCCACTTTTTAATTGTTTGGTTTTTTGGTATTGAGTAATGTAAGTACTTTATAAATTTCAGGTATTAACCCCTTATCAGATGTATCAGCAAATATGTTCTCCTACTCTGTGGGTTGTCTTTTTACTTTATTTATGATTTCCTTTGCTGTGCAAAAACTTTCTAGTTTGGTGAAGTCCTATTTGTTTATTTATTTATTTATTTTTGTTTCCCTTGCCTGGGGAGATATATCTGATAAAAATTGCTATGACCTGTGTCCAAGATTTTGCTGCCTATGTTTTCTTCTAGGGTTTTTATGGTTCCAGGTCTAACTTTTAAGTCTTTAACCCATTTTGAATTTATTGTTGTATGTGATGTAAGAAAGTGGTCAATTTCATTTTTCACATGTATCTGTCCAATTTTCCCAACACTACTTATTGAATAAATTATCTTTAGCCAATTGTTATGTGCTTACTTCCTCTGTCAACTTATTAATTGACTATGAAGTTATGGCTTTATTTCTGGACTCTCTATTCTGTTCCATTGATCTATGTGTCTGTTGTATGCCAGTACCAAGCTGTTTGGATTCATATGGCCTTGTATTATAGTTTGATATTAGGTATCATGATTCCTTCTGATGTGGACACCAGCCTGTAGTGTCTGAGTCATTATGGATGAAATGAGACATTTTCATGGACTACCAAGTCCAGTGAAGGAAAAGGGACAGTATGGCTTTTCTCTCAAGGGGAGCAAAAGCAGTGGCCCTTGTTTTGACTGGCCTTTATTGGGTTTCTTGGCACATTACATAATGGTCCTCACTTACTATGCATAGGTTCACTCTAGATGGTTACCTTTTATAGAATACAAAGGAGCCAATACCACTAATCACGTCACAGAAGAAGGGTATTAGCAAATGAAAAAGGCAAAAGTGGTTGAACCAGTTACACTTGTCTTTGGAAGGTTTAGCATAAATTTTAGGAAGTTACTATGAATGTGTTCATAGTTTGTCAATCTAAAGCATGCTATAAGTGGGATGGGGGTGTGACATGTTAAAGAATTATTAAGAATCCTCTTTGTTTATGCCAGAGCCGTGACCTTTATTGTAAAAGTGAAATATAGGTATACTGTTTCCTGAGGGGAACTAGCCCTTCCCAGAGAAGACAAAGTACAATTTTTTAACTCAGTACTTGTAAACACTGATTGTTTCCTTCGGGAAGAACTAGCTATTCTCCTGAAGGGACTGGTTAGTCAATTGAATCACAAAAGGCCCTTGGCATGTAACCAATTTTGCCTAAAACATACTTTTTCAGAGCACCTCCCCTCCCTGTCTTTCC
>PVKM010028868.1:0-18065 GCA_004027735.1 Carollia perspicillata
CTACTACCCAAGGTCTCAGAGGGGACGAGCAGGGATGTGAAACTGGGCGTTCTGACATCCAAGCACTTTACTACCTAAAAAATGATAAGGCCTAATACAAAAACAGGCAATAATACTTAGGAAAATGGAAGTTACTGGTTCTCTTAGGGAGCGCGGTCTGGGAAATTGGACTTGAGGAGGAGCCACCCAAAAGAGTATCCGGGGTCTTCCTGCGAAAAGACCTCTTACCTGGTGCAGCTTTTCTGGACTTCACTGCCCAGCCACACCTCCTCCCGATACATTCTTTCTTTAGTTAACATACACATTTCTCCAGGTAAAGTCTACTATTGCCATGTATTTTTTTGTCTGGTTAAGGCACCCTTCTCTTAATACTGAAAATCTGTTATATGAAGTGGTCAAGTTCTTAGCTACTAGGATAAGTAACATTTTACTTTAATATGTTTTACAATTGGAGCTCTTAATGGTTTCTTTTCAAAATTTTTTTTCATAAGGTCATGTACCTCCAGAAAATGACATGTTTTGAGATTAGTGTCTGATGTGTATTAAGTAAATGTTTGAAGATAGTGGATTGTAACAAACATACTGCTAGATTACAGAATGTAGCTGTGTTGAGTGTCATCAGCGGGTGTCTGTAGACTCCGTAAAGCCGGACTCGTTCTGCTTGCAGGCTGACATAGCGCCGCTGATGGCCTCTCTCATCGGGGTCCCCTTCCCCCTGAACTCAGTGGTAAGCAGCAGAATTCTCTCACCAACTCCCAGAAGGAAACAGTAGGTTGTACAGTAAAATCTGCTTGTTATGTTTCTGAGTAATCTTTGGTTACATTTGAAACTACATTTACCTTTGCATTTTCCTTTGTATTTTTTCTAAATCTGTAATACCTTATAACTGCATATGTAGTGTTACCTACAACGCAGAGAACAGGCCTATGAGTTTTCCTTTAAATTTTTTTATTTTCCAGTATTTTAGTTATAACCGAGGAAGAAAGCATAATTTTTGTTTACAAGCAGTTGAAACTGAATCCATTTAAAAGAAATTTATTCCAAAGATATTGGTGGTTTGTTGACTGAAAGGCATGTTCAGAACCAGGCCTGGCAGTGAGCGGGAACCAGGAAAGCTCTGCAGACCCGGCGGGAAGGCCCAAAGCGTGGTCTGTGCTGCGGGGGCAGCATTGCCGCCGTCCTGCACTTCGTTCCCTGGTGCTCAGCAGTCAGGTTCCAGTGCCGACCATTTCAGTGGTCCAGCCCGGGTCACCTGACTGCCCTTCGGTAGGGAAGGCAGGGCCCCCTTAGAGACGCACCACCTCTTTCCATGGGGGAGAGTTCTCTATATGGAATGGCAGTGCCGCGAAGAATGGAAATGGATCCAGAAAAGCCAGAAAACACACACATAAAAAAACATTCCAGCCAGCTCTTTTTATCAGTTCTTCAAATCCAACAAATACAAAAATTAACTCAGAATGCTGAGTACTGTGAGCCTATAGTTAACTGTGTGTGTGTCTGTGTCACCGATACAAGTCTTCACAAAATAACCCCCACTGTTAAATGCACAGTACACTCTCACATTTCTCACTGTCCTGTTTTCTCTTTTAAGCGTGTTGGTTGTGGCCCACCATAGGGATTTCGCGTGTGCAAAGCACTTAGTTCACTGCCTAGCACACAGTAATTTTCAGTAAGCGTTAGGTTGTAGTGAACTTAATTTATTTCTTTTGCTTTATTTACTTTATTTACTATTTATTTGTGAGAAAAATAAGGGAACATTTTTCAGTTATGCTTTAAAGAAAGATTCTTTTGTTTTATTGTTCCAGTAACTTATTTGTCCCCGTGTCCTCTCTTCACTGCTTCGCTGGTCGGTCTGGTTTGTTCTGTAAGACCTGCCCGAGCTTTGTTCCTACGAACGCTAACCAGCGTTTCCCATGTACAGGGCGTCCTTCCTGTGGGTTATCTCAACAGCACTGGCGCCTTCAGAGCAGAGAGCATGTTCACGAACGCAGTGCAGATTCTGGAGCAGTTCAAGGTAAAGTAAGACGCAGTTCTAAAACCGAATATGCTCAGTGGGGACATTGGACTTTGTTATAAGAAGTTATTTTCTATAAATCCGTGTCTTTAAAGCTTCACTATTTGACTAGCGTGGTAGAGTTTCTCACATTGCTGAGGTCCCGTGCGTCAGTGTGAGGGCGCAGCACTACCTTTGAGGGCTCTCCCTGACTGTAAGACTCTGGCGGGTGCTTAACGACCACAAGCCACGTCATTCTCAATTGGCCTTTGCCCCCATAGCGGCCGCAGGGGGGATGCAGCATTTCTTGTCCCACGCACGCACGTCGGCGTACACATCAGGAGGTTAAAAAGGTCCCCGCTGAACTGACACTGTTATTCTTAATGCAGGTAATGCAGCTTGGCTGCTTTGGTTTTCCAAGAGTTAAAGTACAGTTTAATTACATTACAAAAGGTTCTTTGGAAGATTTGATATCCTTAATTCTCAGTTTATTACAATAGAATGATTGTGTTAAATTTTTCTTTAAATATTTATGAAATAATGTAGTAACACAAAATTCCATTTATTTTCAAAGTAGTTAACCATCCCTGAAGACCCATTTTAATGCATGTTTGTATTTCAGAATGAGATTAGTTGATTTTTTTCCTCATTTCTAATATAATGAAATATTTTCCTACTTGGTTCCCAGGTGAAAATGTCTCAGAAAAAAGAAGTTACTTTACCATTTCTGTTTACACCATTTAAGTAAGTATTTTTTATTTGTTAGCTTATAGGAAGTAATTTTTCAATGAGTTTGAACGCTGACAGAATAAATTAGTTACTTAGGAACTTTGTGTTTTTGTATGCATTAGTGCAAACTTCAAAACGAAAGTCTTGTCACTTATTTTCCTAAGTAATGAGCCAGGTGCAAGCTGGATGTCTCTGAGTGACTGGTAGAGGAAGGACAGGCTGCAGAGAGATAATGGGAAGCTCTAAGGAGAGAAATTCAACAGGGCCCAACTGGGAAGGTGTGAGGACTCCTGGCTTGGCTGGCGGGGAAGGTACTGGTACCATACAGGTTATAGAAAGAAAGAAGAGTTGGTTTGAGAGGCAAGGATGAATTTCACCTTAAAACTGAAGACATCCATGAGTTGGTTAGAAACAGAGATCTCGAGATGGAGATGAGAGTTGATGGTGAAGATTTTGGAGCCACCAGCATGAAGATGGTGGCGAAGACGCATACACATGTTGGAGGCCCTAGGTAGGCAGAAGGTAGGAATTGACAAGAAAAGGTCAATGATCCAGTTCTGGGACACTCTGACACCTACTCTGAAACTCTGGCGAGAGGGGAGCAGACTTTGATGGGCAGCCGACTTTGCTCTCTTGCATCCCAGAAAGATGCATTTCCCCTGACTCTGGAATGGGGAGATTCGCATCGCAAACCTGGCTCTGCGGTACTGGCCTGGGTGGGTTCATTCAGCCTCCTTTGAAATGCATCTTCGGCTAGCAGGGATTCACATTTAATTAGGAAGAATTGTGCTCTTGACCAAAACAGATAGAAATTGTTTGAAATCCAGATTTTAGGGACGTGATTGAATGTATTCTTGGCATCACATTTGAAAACTTACTACAGGGAACACCGTGACTGCACGCCTCCCTCTGTGTGTGCAGGGGAGCAGAGTCAGAGCAAAAGTGAGATTTTGCAAGTTATGATCATATGTAGTTAATTACCAATGCATAAGATAGCCCACAACCAAGAATTATTTGGCCAAAATGTTAATAGTATCAAGAAACTTCGCAAACCACTTTCGACACATTCAATCTCCATACCCTGCACAAATCTCTTTTTGTGTTTCAGTTACATTTTTAGCTTTCTTGAAATAATAAAGCATAATACGCTTAAAATGTTGCATATTTTCTTCCATCTTCAATATTAAAATGGCTGTACAAAAATTTACCAATTTTGATAATTTTTTAATCACACTGATATGACAGCTAACAATACAACCTAACAAAATTGTTTTGAATGCAATTAAAGACAACTAAGCACTACTAGAGCCATTGTACAGAAAAAACTAAATGAACTTTTTGGCCAACCCAACAGAAAGACTGACTGGTCTGGGGAAGCACTCTTCTGTAAGGGGTTCAAGTGCACACTGCCCACATTCTTTTACTTGGCCTCCTGACGCACCATGAACTTGCTCTGCTTTGATGCCCGGCGTCTGCCTGCAGAGCCACTGTTGGCTTTGTGTCACCTCGGGGCTCAGCGGGATAGTTGACTCCCACCCACTGGCTCACCCACCCTGGAGCAAAGCTGCTAGCTCTGTCTGCTCTTGAAAAATCACCATTGAAAGCCTGCAACGTAACCACAAAAGCTAAGGTCATATGAAGAGTTGAATCCTGAGGAAATAGATAATTTAAGAAACAGAAAAGAACTTAACAATATCAAACTCCTCAGAAATATCTCAGACACTAATGTATCCATAAAATAGAAAGCAACATAAACTTTACAAAATGAGAAAGAGCACAGGATGCATTCTTTAAAAAAAGATAACACAACCAGAAACTTAGGGAAGGCTAAACCACACAAGAGTGGTCCACATGGGAGGCGAGTCCTACAGAGCAGGCGGTGAGTGGACCTCGAGTGAAATGGAGTGAGTCTTACGACGGGTGCGGATTGAGGAAGGAGCGGGGAGACCCACAGTCACCACGCAGAAGGCACACCTTCTGCATCTCCCAAACGAGGACAGTGGGGAACTTCAGGGAAGCGAAAACATTTCAAAGTATACAAGCAGGCATGCTTTAATTGTGAAGCCACCTAAGAAGTGACGTGATTTTGAACAGTTGCTTGGAGTATGAGAAAGGCAGTTCAGCCCCGACTGGTGTGGTCCAGTGGGTTGGGCATCGTCCCACACACTGAAAGGTCGCTGGTTTGATTCCCTGTCAGGGGTCAGGGCACGTGCCTAGGTTGAGGCTGGGCCCAGCGGGGGACATGTGAGAGGCCACTGATCCATGGTACTCTAGTATATCGATGTGTCTTTCTCTCTCCCTCCCTTCCCCTCTCTCTAAAAGTAAATAAAATCTTTAAAAAGGGAGAGAGAAAGGGAATTCATGTGAACACTGGCACATGGATCAAGGAAATCTATAGCATAGAACTTTGCCACTCAGCAAACAGAATTTAAATAATCATAATGTAAATATTGGTTTTCAGTTTTTACAGTGAAACTGTAGACAAAGTAAGCACGACTTAAAATTACAGACCAGAATACAAATGTGATCAACGCTGACAACATATATCCAGGACTACAGGTGGGGAGGCGGAGGGGAAAGGACTGCACATGGAATGGTGGAGATGCGGTGGTCCTCATGAGATGGAATATGCCGAGGCCGGCGATGGCCGAGAGAGGAGGACAGATGGCTAGGGACCAGCGTAGCCAACAGAGGAGGAGGTAGAAAGGGCGACATCACCACATCGAAGGGGGCAGAGACAGCAGAAAGTGCCCCGGGCCATCGAGTCAAGCAGGAGTGATGGAAGCGTATTATTAAGATACGTGGCGCTAACTACCAGGATAAGTGAGAACAGACCCTGGCAAAGTGCGTGTGCCCGGGGCGGGGACTTGAGAAATGGGAAGAGTGGGGCGGGGATTTGTTGGCTGTCGCTGTGCCCTCCTGGATTACTTCTGATTTTTAAAAAATTCTATGTGTATATTGCTTTGATAAAAACATTTTACAAGAAACAGAAAGTATGTATTTGAATCATTGGCATGAATCAAAAATCATTAAAAATCATGGGCATGAATAAAAAATTATTTTTCATGTAAATTTCAGAATCATCATCATCTTGAGTTATATGAAGGATTCTTTCATTGTTATACACTATTTAGGAAGTAATTTGGAGGGAATCGACATCGCAATATTTAACATTACCATCCAGCATGTATTTATTCATATCTTCTGTTACATCCTTATGTAAGATTTTAGTTTCCCCATTGTTTTATTCCTGGATATTTTATTTCTGTTCTTGTGTAGTATCCTTTTTTTCCTATTACATGTGCTCAGTGTACCAGAAAAACACAGTTCTCACCATTTACCCTCTGAATACAATGGACTGTTTACTTTTTTCTACTCCAGTGAATTTTTTCACTTCTATACCATCTGTTTCCTTTCGGTCATCATTATATATGTGCACCTAACGAGAGCATTGTCCGCTTAGAGACTACAGCCCGCAGACATTGGCACATTAAGACTAGAAAAGATGAGCCCTGTCTAGTGTAGCTCAGTGGATTGAGCGTGGACCTGGGAACCAAAGGATTACAGTTCGATTCCCAGTCAGGGCACATGCCTGGGTTGCAGGCCAGTTCCCATCAGGGGACCCACGAGAGACAACCATACATTGATGTTTCTCTCCTTCCCTTCCCCTCTAAAAGATAGATAAATTAAAAAAAAAAACACTAAAAAAAAGACATGAAAACCTTCCTCAAATGTGTGAATTAAAATAAGTCATTGAAAAAAAGACTAGGAAAGATGAAAGGGTACAGTCGTTGCACACCCTTTTTGCAAACACACAGCTCAGGCTCTCGTTACAAACAACAGTGCGAGGACCCCCTTCCCTTTTGAATAAGCACCATATTTTCCTTTTCTTCTTAGAAGTACATTGTTCAGTCAGCGATTCTTAAGTCTGAGAAAATTTGCTTATGATATCGACACCTCAAAATTCATAGCCTTGAGATTTTACCTATACAATCAATTTCACCAACATTACTAGATCTGTTTAATGATATCTCTCCACCATTCCTCCATTGTCTTAGTATTTTCCAGAATTAATAATTGATGAATAATATAACAGTTTCTAGGGTGATAAAATGTCAAGTGTTTCATCAAAAAGGAGAAATAAGATTGCTAAAGTCTCTTAGACTCATAAAGGGTCCAGTGAATGCATATGGCAATTATACACCCTGTTTTACCCTACTCTTTAAAAAATAAGTACACTTTATTTTTGATATTTTAAAGACCCATGAAAAAGAATAAAAGTCACGAAGTAGCTATTCCCACAAATAGAACTGCTGAAGAAAAAAAAACCTCAAAGCTGAAATTGGGTCCAGTTAGACCCCGGTGCAATGCCAAGGACTGGCCAGCAGGTGGAGCCACATGACTAGGAGAAGCATGAAAGGTTTGCCTCTATGTGAGATCATCTTAAAAAGGAGGAAAAACACTTCGAAGTGTGTACTGAAGAGGTCAAAGAAAGACAAGAAAAACTTTAAAAGAAAAAAATTCATGAGATGGGAAAGAAACAAGAAAGTTCTCTTAAGAAAGATTTTAGAAAAAGAAGAAAATGGGAAGGAGATGATTGTACCTTGCCAATAGAAACAAAAACATGTTTTTATTTAAAACTGTGTAATTCAGAGAATTTAAACTTTAACAAAATATATGAATCTGTTTGCTACTAAAATGGCAAAAAAGACTTTGGTTCCTTTTCATATATTTGCTTCTTATAGGCTGTCCTGATTAAAAGTTCCTCCTTCAGACCGCATTTAAGTCCTGGTTTTAATGTCAAACTGCCCAGCACTTCACTTATCTGGTTTACTGGTTATTTGCTGGAAATGTAGTTTTCTGACCTAAAACTGCCTTGAAATTTAAACAGGTTAACCTCGCATATCACATACATGCATATATGGAAAAACACTCATGTACTCAGTTCTGACATGATTGTACATTATTGGTCACTCTAAAGAATGCAGATTATTCTAGAAGTAACTTTTTATCCTGCTTTCTCTGTCCTTATCTTCTTTAAATACTTTTTAAATGTAAGATATTCTAAAAAGAAATGGACTAGGTACACTAAGTATCTCTAAAATATTATGTGCAAATGCAAGCAGACTATTTTTGTAATAATAATCTGAGTAAGAAGATATGATACTTTAAATGATGGCATTTTTAAGGAGATTTTATCCTCCAAACACTAGGTCACCCTAAATAATTGATGAGAAAATTTTTGATAATCCTAAGAAACAGCTTACTCTTCTACCAAGTTCAAGTAACGCTGGGAAATGGGTGGACTAATAGCAATCACAGCAAAGAGATGTGTACAGTCCATACTCGTTTCTCTTATTTCTGTTTTGCTTAACTAGAATGTGTTGCTAATAGGTCCTTTAAAATTTGATGTTTTCAAAATAAAAGATTTAGTCAACAAAGGAATTTCTTCCCCATCAGGTTACTATGTAGAAATGTTCTACAGATAATGTGTCGCCATTATCATAAAATAGTACTGCCAGATTCTCTCTTCTGGGAGAATATGTGTTGGAATATATCCCGTTCACACAATGACCTGTGTTTTTTAATGGTCTTTTATGTATTCTCAGTTCTTTCTGCTCTTCATGTCCATACAAGGTATTTTTTACTGACCTGTGTCCCCCCAATACACCAGATCTCTCTTCGACTTTGTTCAGTTTGTACAGAACAGTGTGCTGAATTCCTGACATATTCTGAACCTTTGGTATGTCCCAAAGTTTATAAATAGTCCATTTAGGAAAAATATAAATTAGCCTGACTTTGGTGTCCTTACTTAAGTACTCCACATAGAATACATTCTATATATAATATACTGTCATGTAATTAATTAATGTAACAAGTATTTCTCTTTTAGAATATTTTTTCTCTCATTCTTTTTAGAACCTCTAAGTCCTAAAAAGGACTTTAGTTCCGGACCAGGTTTCTTTTCACATTTTTATTTAATTTAGCAAATCATTAGGTGTTTTAAGAAATGGCATTGTATATTATTCTCTTCTTCCTTTTTTAGGCCTACAACATTTTGATAGCATTTTAATCAATTAAGATTTATTGGTTCGTTTTATGTGCTTAGCACTTTGCTAAGTGTTATTGTGGATATTAACGAAAATAATCAGTGGCCTGTGCAGAGGTTAAAATTCAAGGGAAGATCAATAAATTGCTCGTTGACCACACCAAAGTGCTAATGGAGTGCGGTGAGGTTTGGAGCGGACCGGAAAGGGTGATGAGGATTGGATTTTGGAGAGCAGCAAGGGGAGGGTCTTTATGAAGGAGAACTCAGATGGGAATACAAGATTGGTGACGGAGGAGGAGTTTAACCGTTGTGTAGCTGGGGGTGTATGTTTGGAGCAGGGGGAAATTAAGTAGAATAGAGGGGATGGTTACCAAAAGTCCAGGAAGTTTAGAACTGGTGAGGTGGATAGTCAGGTGCCCGTATCAATTTCACGTAAGTTAGAAGAGGTGGTCGGTGTGTTAGGAGGCCGAGTGGATCTGAACACGGGGACGGAGATTAACTAGAAGGGTTTTATCTGAATTTGGAAAATTTAACATAGATATAGCACTGAAAGCCTGTACCCTCTGGCCCAGTCGTCCACTTCTAAGACTTAGAGGACAGAACCCCCCAACAAATGCAGTCTGGACGGAGACCTGGGTGGTACACACCTGGGCTGAGGGCTCTGGGGACACCGGATGTGGGCACAGCCTTCACTGGGGCCTCCTGGAGAACTCAGGAGGATTCGTGGGTGAGCTGCTGGGGTTCGTGAATTTTCCAAAATTTTATGTAAGGTTTCAGGTTATGAGCATTTTCTGGACAGCTTCAGCTTCTGGAAGAAGTCTGTGACCCCATCCAAACCAATAGTGTTGCTTAGAAGGTTGACTTCCTGCAAGCCTACATCTTACCTCTTCAGAGACCGCGTGGGCCCGGTGGGAAGATTCGTGTTCCCATTGTGTTGCACCATGTGAAATCGCCAAGATTTACTTCGGTAGCTTTTGACATAGAAAAATACCAATTTTACATGATCTAACCTGCTATATCCTTAAATAACTTTTTTGCACTTTCTAAATGTAAAGGTATTCAGTTTAGGAGAATAGGTTTTAGTTCAGAAAAATGTGTTAGATTTTGTGTTGAAATGTGTTTATTTCAGTAAGGTCATTGAGTTGTGGTGGTATTTTCTCAGTCTCTACATTCCATAAAGTTAACGTCTTTAGCTATAGATTCTTTCAGTTTATGCAGTATCAAGAGTATTTCTCTTGTGGTAAAACCAGGGCAGGGAAATGACGGGAAGAGAAATGAAAGGTAGGGGGACCCAGAGAGCTGTAAGCATGGGGAAGAACGGCCAGTAGGTTCCCACTGGTCCCTGACTGCGCTGGTCGGGCAGGCGCTGCCTGTCAGGCCCTGCCTGGGGCTCCTGATCACTCCCCTCCCAAGTGCTGGCATGGCTCTGCCTCGGCGCTCGTTCTGTCTCGAGCCTTGGAGGGCTGAGCAGTGGGACTCACTGTTTGCCATGCCGTTAATTATTCCGTTAGTCAGAAGGCCTATGTCAGCCAGGGTACCACTCTTCTCCAAAATGACGTATTATCCGACTGTCCTAAGTGTGGTGTGCCAGTCCAGCCTTGGAGTCAAGAAAACCAAATTTAACTCTAAGCTGTTTCGTGGAAGAGTTCAGATAACCAGCCATAAATATAGTGTAGCTCAAGGTTAATTTCTTTCTTTTTTTGCTTTGTTACTTTCTCAATTTTCACCATCCTTTAATTTTCAATTAAGAAAAAAATATAGTTGAAATGAAAGAAACACTTTAAACCTAACCTTTATTTTTTCTTTTGTAGGTTGCTTTCTGATTCTAAACAGTTTGACATTTTAAGAAAAGCAAGATCTTACATAAAACAGAGGAAGTTTGATGAAGCTGTAAGTACGCAGGCCTTGCATATACAAATAGCTGATCACCGTTTGGGGTGTGGGGAGAGGCAAGGTGGGCCAGCCAGGGAGCTTTCCCGAACCCTCAAGGAAGGGGCAACTTCCTGAAGTAGTTGCCTTGGCCACGGGCATGCTCGTCTTACTTCAGACCCGTATTGTGGGTAGACCTTTTTGAGGTTAGTGTCGGAAATGGACAGTTTCTATTTTCTGCCATGAAAAGGTGTAATCCAAGTTTCTGTCTCCCTGCTTATGCACGGGGTCTTAGAATGTGGTCTGTTCGTACATTTGGAATTAACAGCACACCGTCAGAGGTCTACCGACTCATGAAGAAGCTTGACCTTTTCCCACCTCCTACCCCACTGTGCTTTTCATTTATTTTCTCTTTGTTAAATGGTCATATAATTTTATTTATGTATTTAGTTTTAAGATTTTACTTATTCATTTTTTAGAGAGAGGGGAATTTTACTTATTCATTTTTTAGAGAGAGGGGAAGAGAAGGACAGAAATATCTATGTGTGGTTGCCTTTCACGTACCCCTTACTGGGAACCTGGCCTGCAGCCCAGGCATGTGCCCTTACTGGGAATTGAACTGGCGACCCTTTGGTTCGCAGCCCATGCTTAATCCACTGAGCTACACCAGCCAGGGTGGTCATATAACTTTAAAGTAAAGAATTCTACTTTCAGTTTCTGAAATTGCCTAAACAATACCATGCATTTCTAATACTTATTTTTGTCATGGTTTTAAAATGATCAGCTTTTCTCCTCTGAAATATTAAGCTATTTTAATGATGCTTTATAACTGATTCAGGTAATCTAATATGAGAAAGTCAAAAATTATGTACACGTGGGTATCTCCATTATTTGGGACCTATATTAGAGAGGCTTTATTCTTTTTTTAATATGATCTGGAGACAATGTCCACAAAATGAATCAGTTTTGAATCACTACACATCTCATAGTTTGTATTCAAGATGTCATCTCTTATCAAGATTTAAAAATTCATTTTATTCAGAAATTTTTCTTATACCTTGCAGGTAGATCTTCAAATAATTAAAATATTTTTTTGACCCATTATCTACAGTTACTCAATTTTAGTAACTTTTCTTCCTTTGAGTCTTAGGTTTCTTATTCATTCCACATGGCAAGTTATATTTTTCTTTCTCCTTAGGTCTTGCTTTGCAAGGAGCTGATTGATCTCGCATTGAAAGGATTGTCTTATTATCACACTTACGACAGATTTTTTTTGGGCATCAATGTGCTGCTTGGTTTTGTGGGATGGGCATCTTACGCTTCTCTGCTGACCATCAAGTCCCATTCCGGCCTTACCAGAGGTGTCGGTAAACCCATCAAGGTACGTGTGGGAAGTGTCGTGATGATGCAGATGGTGGTGAGAAGTCACTAAGGCTGAGGGGAGAGACCAGGTCAACTCGGCTCTAACAAGTTCATACAGTGGGAAGTTGCCCTCAGCTAGCTCTTAGCTTCCGTTTGCTTTCGCTGTACTGGGTCTTTTTTCCCTCGGTTATCTATTTCTTTAGCTGGGAAAGGGGTATATTAATAATAACGGCTCTCTAACTTAAGAGGGCTATAAAGATAGCTGTATAATTTAAATTCTCCTATGGCATTAACTGTTAACTTTCTCTTTTATAATTACTTAGTATGTCATAATTATTCCATATCTTTCTAATACTGGTGGTCAGAAAATTACTTCAAAGCAATATATTTAACTTGATGTGATATTAAAAGTTTAGGAACTAGAAAGCAATAAAATCACTTATTCAGAATACCCCTCTTAATTATATGTTTTCCTGGAACTGTTTTTACCTCCTTTCAGCTTTTTGAACTTTCAGCTAGAACTTTCTGTTTATCCCCGTTTTAAGAATTAATCCCTAGTTGACTATAATTTCAATACCAAAAAAGCCTCTTTAATAATACTTCCTATTAACTGAGAAAATATAACACTGCCTATATGATTTTACTGCGTTAAAACACCCGACTCTCTTAAACTGTATCGCCAGTTGTCGTTTACCAGGAAGCATATGCCATTTCCTTCTCCTTCTCATTCTCTAATGATTGTTACCACGTCTTTTCTACAGAGTAATATGTCCAGATGGAGTATTAGTGATAGTAATACTGCAAGACTTCCAGTGGTAACTTTTTCCAACTTCATATTGCATTTTTCCGCAGTGGAAGGAAGAGCAGTAGTGTTCATCCCAGTCTCTTACAGTGCTTCAGTGCATCTTAGGTAATTTCCTCACTCATTATCTGAATGTATGTGAGATTGGCTGGAGCAGGACTCATTTCTTATATGGTAGGAAAGGGTACAGAAACAGCCATGTTTTAGTAATGAATATATCTAGGCATTCCACTGGGTCCGTGGAATTTATTTTGCCGCTTTAAACATGTCATAGTGCTAGAAGTCGGCATTGTAATTCCTCTTTACAAAAGCGGAAACAGAAGCTGTGTCAGTGGCTTCCCAAAGGACACCCACCTAGGATGGGGAGGAATCGAGGTTTGAGTCTAGAGCAATCTCATGTGCACACTTTTCATGTTTACCTTGATGTTCAGGTCACCGAGAGGCGACACGTCCTTAGATTGGCGCGTCAGCAGGTTTCACGGCTGATAGTTCTGTATTCGTTCATCGGAGAGTGCAGCAAGTATTTCACTGAGTGTGCAGAACAATGCTAGGTATGCTGCACAGGCTCTGCAGGGAAGTACAAAGTTCAGATTCTGCCCTCAAGAGCGTAGAATTAGATAGAGCAGGTAATACGCACACACACACAACCGCCTCGTGAGATGTCCGTCACCACGCTGCATCACGAAAGGCGGCTTTGCCGGTTAACAACTTTAGTACACGTTAAGTGTTTGAGTGTGACACAAAGGCTGTCATAGTTTAAATGAGGGAGAGCTCACTCTAGCCAGGGTGGTGGTAACAGGAAAATGGAAGTCTCGGCTGCAATTCAACAGTCAGACTACAGGGAAAGGATGAGAATTAAAGCAAATTAAGCGTCCCTGGTGGGTTCAGTTCCCGGTCAGGGCACATGCCTAGGTTGCAGGTTTGGTCCTGGTCAGGGAGCATGCGGGAGGCAACTGATTGATATTTCTCTCTCTCATCAATATTTCTCTCCTTTACAACTCTCCCCACCAAATCAATAAGCATGTCCTCAGGTGAGGATTTGTTTAAAAGCAAATTAAAGGTATACACAGAGGCTAAGCTGGATAACAGTAATGTTTATGGAGCCCCAATGTTCCAGGGCTATCCTGGGTGCTTTCCATGTGGTAAGCTTAACACTGCCCGAAATTTAGTGGTGACTGTTCTCAACATGTGGATTTTATTATTGCGGGGGAATTCAGGCTCAGAGGGATATGTGTTTTCTTCAGGGATGCACCAGTGTTTAGCAGCAGAGCTAATGTTTTTTAAATGCATGCTCTTTCCATGCCATGCTGCCTTTAAAATAAATAGTTCATTTTGGGTAGAATAGTTCACTTTGTTCAAGGGCTAATACTGACAATGCAGATGAGGCTGAAGTAATCAAAGGCTTCAAATGCTGGACTATAGAACTTTATTTGGTGAAGAGTTGGTGCATGAGTTAAGTTTGAACCAGAGAAACAGAGCCAGCGGGGTCATACATGAAGGGATGCAGGGTAAGAAAGGGGCTGACGTGGCTGTGGGCGGGGGGCCAGGTGGGCAAGTAGAGCCTGGAAGGCCGTCCACGGGGAAGGGCAGACTGGCACTTGGAGGCAAGAGCTGCCTGGACAGGTGCAGTGTCTTCAGCGAAGCCTCCATTGCCGCTCTTAACCCCCCTGCACCTGGGGTTCCCCAGATCCCCATCGGCTTCCCTGGATCGTCTAGGATGATCTCCCCTACTTAAAGTCAGCCGACTGTAGGCTTTAATCACGTCTACAAGATTCTTTCACAGCAACACCTCCATTGGACTGAGTAACTGGAGACCGTGGCCTACCAAGTAGACACACAGAACTGACCTTGACAGTTGAGGTCTTTAAAGTACTTTGAACCCCGTGCTTCTATTTACAAAAATCTCCCCGGCTCTTCTTCAGCAACTTGATCGCCTAGTGCTGGGACAGTCCCTGAACAGTTCCGGGGGAAGACTGCAGTGCCGCAGGCTGCCAGATTGCTGAGGGTGGCGGAGCGCAGCTAGGGGGCACGGCGGTGGCAGCCATGCATGTTGGCGGGTTGCTTGCGGGTGGCTGTCGGGAGGCTTGGCAGAGGTCTCTGCCTGAGCGGAATCTCCGAGGGTGGGCGAGTAGGACAGCCCAGTGGAGAAGAGGAAGAGGATGTGCAGTGAGGGCCATTGGGGAGTGGGGTAGCCTGGCTCCCTGTGAGAGCTGAAGTCACTGCCCTGGCTGCAGTGGAGCGGGCTGCCGGGGAGTGGAGGTGAGCTTGCCACAGGGAGGACCCTCCAGGGCCTGCTGGTAAACCGGCTTTGGACGAGCTAAATGGTGTAGTCACGTTGCCCAGCAAGTAGAATGGCAGCACTGGAACTAAGTGTAGGTCTGACTCCAAAGTTTATGTCACTTCTGCATGACAGTATCCCCCGGGTTACACAGGTGGTTCCTCATTTATCACTGTTGCAGGCAGGTCTGCCACGAATCTTCTCTTTTCTTTGAACAGGAGTTGCCGCTGCTCCCCTTAACTGAACTCTGCATTGAATTGCTGTGCACTCCTGTCCTTTGCTTTGGCCACTTCCGGTGTCTTTTGCTTTAGAACTAACTATCCTTGTTTGCTACATACCTTTCCCTTGTTTTCTTATCACTGAGTAAAACCCTAAAATATTAAGGATTTTGTGCCAAGTCCCACGATTCAGTCTCTGCCTGTAGGGTTTAAACCCCTTGAAGGCTAACAGAGGGTGTGACTGAAGAAATGTTTGTTGGTTGAAGGAGTAATTACAATGTACACAGCACGCTTTGTCAATTCATGATGAAGTAGAAAATGTCCCTACTCTTGTTATTTAAAATCCTTTCACTTTTTCCTTCAGCTGAACCAAATTCCGTGTGGTCTAGTTTCCTAGATGTAGCTGTCATTTGTAATGTCTGTTATTGTACATTACGTAGCAAAGGCTGAGATAATTATATCACATTGTACTGATCCTAGAAAAGTCCCTTAAGAGTTTTTTTAGGTACCCTTTTAAACTTCTCTCGTTGTTTCACTATTTCGAAATGATGTAGAACAGGTCCTAGCTCTTTCTTGAGGAGTACCTGTCTCAGCCAGTTCCAGCTTTATGACCCTGCCTGTCCACATCTGTCTGAGAGTTGCCCCTTCCTCCCCAACCCCCTTGCTGTGGGACCCCCAGTGCCGCCTCCCCACTCTCCACTTCTGCGGCTATTTACTGATAGGTGTCTGTAGTGACGGCGGGGACTGCCGTGAAGAAATAGAAGAGGAGAGAATGGGAACGAAGGGGACAGTAGCGCCCATTATTTAGTGAGCAGTAGTAATGTTCCAGGCATTGGGTTAAGCCCTTTACATAATCGTATTTAAGCACTACCTGCCTTGACAAATACATATGGAATTGTTGTTCCCATTTTATGGGTGGGGTGAAATGAAGTCTCAGAAGAGTTTTGTGCTTTGCTCACACTCATAGTCGCCACAGTGAGCGAGTGGCAGCACCCATGGGCCATCACTGGTGACCTACACTGAGGAACTCCTTGTCCGGCAGGTGTTTGGGAGGGAGGATGCCTGAATGAACCCCTCTGGATGGGCCAGGGGAGGGAAGCGTGGGCAGCATGTCAGGTTGGGGTTTGAATGCACAGGAGCATCGTTCCAAACGAGGATTAGTTCCCAGAGCTTACTGTGGGTTAAATGGGCTTTTGTGAGCTAGTCACGGAACTCAGCCAACATTTACTAAGTTATTACGCAGGAGAAATGTGTTCCGAGTTCTGAGCAACTTACTTGCAAGCAAACATTAGGAACACAGTCGCTTTCAAATCGAGACTTGCCTTGTCGCATACCTATGCTGTCCAGCTTTCCCGTCTGTGCTGTGCTTCTTCAATGGCAGATTTTTTTAGATGCATTTGTTAGATTAATCCTCTAGTTGTAGAACCATTGGAAGAAACACATTTTCTTCACTGTATAAAATCTCTTAAAAACCTGTCAATTAGCCTGAGTTTGGAAGTGTTTCGATGTTTCGTTTGATTTCCAGAAACCAGGCTATCTCCTGCCATGTGGTTTTGCGGCTGTTGGCATTTTAATGGCGGTTTTCCTGCTGGTTCAAGCCTGCCCGTGGACTTACTACGTGTATTGCCTGCTGCCAGTGCCTATATGGTATGCGGTTGTGAGAGAGTGAGTAACACATCTTGCTGTCTAGCTTTTCACTTTACTGTGAGATAAATCTGTATTTAAAATGCGTGAGATTTCTGTAGCGTGAGCCATCAATAATATTTATAATACCCTCAAACCGCCAAACTCTTTCACTTCCTTTGTAGCAGCATAAACGTTGCATATAAGTATCCTTTTTGTTTTTCCTTTCTTTTTCGACTTCATCTTTATTTCCTTAGGGAAGCACTTACCTTATTTCCTTCTCTGTGTATCTTTCATCAGGAAAATCAGGACTAAAAATAAAGTAATTAACGTCTGTTGTGCTGTGCCAGGAGTAGCTCATGTTTTGAACTTATCTCAGTTTCCAGTGTCCGTTCATGTTTCACAAAGAAATTTGCACTTTTTCCCATACGTTTTACCCCTCCTTTCCCAGCTATCGTGTAAACCTAGATAAAGGAAAGTTTGTATTAAATCAGATCTGCGTGTGCACACATGATCAGTGTGTGTTATTCACGTGTGCTGTGGTTCCACCTTTAAGTACCTCCTCACGGGTTGTGCTTCAGGGGGTTCTTACCGCTGCAGTCGGGCTGGTTCACATTCGCCAGCAGCCGGAGTCGAGGTGTAGATCTCGCTGATTTCTGTATGTGCTCAGTAATCTGGAATTTAAACTTGGTCTCAGGCACCTAAGCATCCTCGGAGCGAGGCAGCCCCCGCACACCGACCGGGAATGAGAGCCCAGAGCAGGGGCATTTTCGGGGGCAGCCGAAATAGCCTTGACCGCCTCTTCCATCCTTCACAAAGAGTTAGTATTCAAAATACTAAAATACCAGAAATATCAAAAATAAAAATTAAGGAGTTCAAAGTATCAACGTTTTAAAAGATAAGGCAAGGTGGCACTGGCAAAAGAACATACTGTTAGGTATTTACCTAAACGGAATGGGGCTGCTGGACATACATATTTAAATCAGATATTTTTTCTAGTATCGTTTACTGTGTTTTAAAATTGTCAGAATGAGAAGTTTTATCCTCAGAAAACTCTGTTCTACTACAGAACCCAGAGTGGTTCTGCAAGAATAAAACCTTTTATTCTAAAAACTTTAAAATGGAGTAAATGACACTAAAAA
>PVKM010028869.1:0-18153 GCA_004027735.1 Carollia perspicillata
AAAAAAAGACATAGGGTAGCTGAATGGATAAGAAAACATGACCCACACATATGCTGCCTACAGGAGACCCACCTCAGAAAAAAGGACCTACATAGACTAAAAGTGGAGGGTTGGAAAAACATATTCCAAGCAAATAGAAAAGAAAAAAAGCTGAGGTAGCAATACTTAGACAAAATAGACTTCAAAACAAAAGCCATAAAAAGAGACACCAAAGGACACTTCATAATACTCAAGGGAAGAATCCATCAAGAAGACATGAACATTATAAACATATATGCACCCTATATAGGAGCACACAAATGTATAAGGAAAATCTTAGAGGACTTCAAGACAGCAACATACTTATACTAGGGGATTTTAACACACCACTGTCCAAAATGGATAGATCATCCAAACAAAATATCAACAAGGATATTGTGGCATTGAATAATGCCCTAGATCAAATGGAGTGAACAGGTATATATAGAACCTTTCATCCCAAAGAAGCAAAATACACATTATTTTCAAATGCACATGGAACATTTTTAAGCACAGACCACATTAGGACAAAACAAGCCTCAGCAAATTCATGAAAATTGAAATTGTATCATGCATTTTCTCGGACCAGAGGGCCAGAAACTAGAAACTAACCTAGAGGAAAAAACTCAAAAACACTCAAATTCATGGAGATTGAATAGCATCCTATTAAACAATGAAGGGGTTAATAATGAGATCAAAGAAGAAATCAAAAAGCTTCTGGAAACAAATGAAAATGGACTCACAACAGTCCTGAGAGGGAAGTTCATAGTGATACAGGTGTACCTAAAAAAAGATAGAAACATTTCAAATAAGCAACCTACACCTACAAGAACTCGAGGAACAACAACAAAGACAGCCCAGAGCAAATAGAAGGAAGGAAATAACCAAGATCAGAGCAGAACTAAATGACATAGAGACTAAAAGAACAATCCAAAGAATCAATAAATCCAGGAGCTGGTTCTTCAAAAGATACACAAAATCAACAAGCTTTTAAGCAGACTTATTGAGAAAAAAAGAAAGAGGACCCAAATAAACACAATCAGAAGTGAAAGAGGAGAGGTTACAGTGGATACCACAGAAATACAAAGAAATCATATTTCTTTGTAAGAAATTATTATGAACAACTATATGCCAAGAACTTTGAAAACCAGGGTGAAATGGACAAATTTCTAGGAAAATACAATCTTCCAAAACTGAATGAATGAAGAAGAATCAGAAAGCCTGAACAGACCAATAAGAACTGATGAAATTGAAATGGTAATCAAAAAGCTCCCAGCAGACAAATGCCCTGGACCTAATGGTTTCACGGGAGAATTTTACAAAACATTCAAGGAAAAGCTAACCCCTGTCCTTCTCAGGCTATTCCAAAACATCCAAGAAGAAGAAAAACTCCCAAATTCTTTTTATTAAGCCAACATCATCCTAATTCCAAAACCAGATAAAGACACGACAAAGAAAGAAAATTACAGGCCAATATTGCTATGAACATAGACACTAAAATCCTCAACAAAATATTGGCAAACTGATCCAGCAATACATTAAAAAGATACACCATGATCAAGTGGGATTCATCTCAGGGATGCATGGATGGTACAGTATTCACAAATCAATAATCATAATACATCACATATACAAAAGGAAAGACAAAAATCACATGATCATATCAATAGATATGGAAAAGCATTTGATAAGAGCCAAATCTTCAAAGGACTCTACTAACTCCAAAATTTTTTAGTATATAATTCTGTAATGGTAGTCTCTATACATGTCATAGTATTGTTGGAAAAAAACTGTAATCAATCATTTATTCCTACATCTGTTATTTCAGGCATCCATCCATGTAAAATAGATCCAAAAATACTGTAAAACTTCCATAACGAACTTGAGACTTAGCAGAAAATATTGACAATCGGAGGCAGAATATAGGGAAACATATATTGAGGATCCCACAGACCTGGTTTGAATCCTGGCTCTTTCTTCCTTAGTTTCTGAACCCATAAGCAAGTAAGTTTCTTGATCTCTCAGAATCCATTAATGGAAAATGAATGAGTCTCTTTAAATAGGAAAATGAAGTATGACTATTTACAGAGTGGGATTGGTGCAGTTTTTAATAATGAGATCATATAATTGGCACACAGATAGTGCTCAATTTTTTATACCTGAATAGATTTTGAATGGCTGAAAAGAACTTAGATATGTGAAAGGGGGAAATTGGGATAACAGTAATAGCATAAACAATAAAATATTTTTAAATAACTTAGATATGTCATATGAGTACATAGCAAACATTAATTATAAACTTATGGTATTTCATTGAAAGTAAATGTGTTTCATTATACTTTCAAGACTTCGGTGCTTGCATATGGAAAAAAGACTTAAATATAAGTTGCAATATCATAAAAATCCTACAGGAGAACATAGGCAGGAAAATCTCAGACATTCCAATCAGCAATATTTTCAGTGATCTGTCCCCTAAAGCAAGGGACATAAAGGTAAAAAGTAAACAAATGGGACTTCATCAAAATAAAAAGCTTCTGCACAGCTAAAGAAAACAGTATTAAGAGAGAACCAACTGTATGGGAAGACATATTTGCCAATGATACCTCAGACAAGGGTTTGATCTCCAAAATATATAAAGAACTCTCACAACTTCACTCCAGGAACACAAACAACCCAACTAAAAATGGGAGAAGAACCTGAGCAGACACTTCTCCAAGGAGGACATGCAGAGGGCCCAGAGACATATAAAAAGAATGCTCAGCATCATTAGCCATCAGAGACATGCAAATTTAAACCACAATGATATACCACTTCACACTCGTCAAAATGGTCATCATAACCAAATCAACGAACAAGTGCCAGTGAGGTTGTAGAGAAAAGGGAACCCTAGTGCACTGTTGGTGGGATTGCAGACTGGTGCAGCCACTGTGGAAAACAGCATGGCATTTCCTCAGAACACTAAAAATGGAACTGCCTTATTTTCTATCAGTAAAATAAGTACCCAAAAACTAGTGTGTTTTCATTAACAGTGAAATTGTTCCATGAACTGTGCTTCAAAATTTTTATGTTGATTGTTGAAATAATCTGTTTTTCTTCACTATACATAACATATTTGAGTATGTGGATGTTTTGAGCAGACAGAAGCATCCTTCTGCATGTGACATTACCGCTGTTTTCTTTCAGGAAACCCTGATAGATTGGTGTGATGAAAAGGAACTTAATTTGATATTAACAACGGGAGGAACAGGGTTTGCACCACGAGATGTCACTCCAGAGGTGAGATAGAATATGCTTTTTTTATGTTCATGTGCTAAGGATGTGAAAAACTTGCTGTGGAAAATCATCTAAAAAATGTTTCTTGACTTTTTTCTTTGTACTTAAACCAGAAGTTATAGAATATGGGGAAGAGTGAGCTGATGCAGAGATACTCCTGCATTTGCTTGGTGGTCTCTGGTTATCACCTAAAATTCAGGCATATTGTCAAAGAAGGTGATATCAGAACTCTGACTCTTAGCATGATATCTGGTCTGATGTGCTTTCTTAATATACTTCACAATGTATCTGATTTCTCTTTTCTTTAGATACACTTGTCACTGGTCTTAAAGCACAGTAGAGTGGTTGCAATAGAATATTTATACTAGTATGACAGTTCTTTTAATGAGAAAAAGTTATATATTCTATCATTTTAAATCTGAATTTAATGTCAAAAAGCAGAATTAATAGCTAGGCTTTATAGCACAAGAATTACCTCAACCTTTGCACAGGGGGGAAATTAGGAAAGAATGAAGAGTAGCCAGTGCTCAGTGGTACAGGGGAAAAAGTCTTTCTTTTTAAGGAAGCCATACACCGGTGTCATTTTCAGAGTTATATGCATTGTTTCCTTTACCTCCCCAAAAAAGTGTTTCTTGGCTGAATTTCAAGTTAATGTTAACTGTGTCCTTCTATTTTCAAACCTATCTACTATCTTATTAATAGCAGGATACTTTTGCTTTGCACATATAAAATATTATACTGTCTTTTTCAAACTTTACCCTGCACCACAAAGTGGGCTTGTTAAAACAGATTGCCGGGCACTACCCACAGAGTGTCTTATTCAGTAAAATCTGCCGTGGGTGCTGAGATTTTGTATTTTTAACAAAGCTCCAGGTGATGCAGATGTTACTGGACCATAGACCCTATTTCCAAACTTTGAGAACCACTGTTTTAGTATATGAAATTATGAATTTTTAAAGAAGTTGTAAATTAATTTCTATTCTATGTAAAAATTATGACAGAAATTTTTTGGATACTATTATAAGTAGGCTTATAAATAAAATGGTTTTACTTTTTAAGTCAATTAGAATAGTGTTGTATGGAGAAATTCTTAACTTCAACTGTTTAGAAATGAAGTCATCCTTGCTTAATTTACTTAGTTTCTGGGTCCTAAGGGGAAATGGTCCTTTGACCAACTTTCACATTTCTTTTAAACTGTGAGACTAAATTAATAAGTACAGTTGGAGGGAAACTATCTCCTGTAGAGATGTGTTTGTTTGTTTGTTTGTTTATAAGAAAATTGCCTACGTATGTGAAGGCATTGATTTTTGGAGTTAGGTATTGTGTTGTGTTTGAAGTAAACAAAATTAAGTTTATGTTTCTATTAGTGTGTAATGGTTTGATATTTTCTTATTACTTGTTTCCACATCAGAAAAGTATAAAAAAATTACCATGAATTCATTTGCAACCAGATAATAATATTTTTAATTACAGGGAAATAATCTATATCACAAAGTTTCATATTATTGTATTCTGTGGAGTTTCAATACCAAAATGCTAGGCTGAAAATTCAAATGTTTGAATTCTGGCTACAGACTAAACTGCTTTGTGCCTCACATTCCTATAAAAGGAGTGAAATAAAAGTACCTATCTACCAGGGTAAATGTGAGGATTCAGTACTAGTGCTATGTAAGGGTTAACTTATAAGAGGTAAAGATTTTTTATTAGTTACTACATAACTACCAAGTAGAGAAATCTGATAGTATTTTTTTGTATGTAACTCAAATGAACAAAAAATCTTATACTAGATTTAAAGTACATCCATGAAATTGTCACAGTTCTATCATTTTGAATTTTGATATAGTAAGCTTTGTATTTTACTTTTTGCATCTCCATATAAATCAGGAGTCTTGAATTTCTACCATTCTAATACCTGTTTATTCTCCCATTCCCTTTTTTGGGGACTGTTAGTTGACAAGAGTCTATCCCTTTCTATGATCTTGAGAAGTTCTTTATTCTTCAGCTACCTGTAAAACTTCGAGGTATTCTTATATTCATATATACCTACAGCAACCAACTGGGTAAAATTGTATTAGGTTATTTTGTAATGATTTAAAAATATACATGAATATGTATTCTGTGTTTTTGAAAACAGGTGATTACCTCATTGAGAATTCTTGATCTTTAATACAATCACTTTATATTTTATATATAAATATATATGGTATGATTAGGTACAGCGAAGGTCCATTGGACTGTTAAGCGTTTGAAAAAATAAACATGAAAGCAATATAGGGTCACCCAAAATAATTCTACTAATTTCCCATTTCCTCTACACCTGTGAATAGTTGCAATTCTTGTAATACTTAAAAACAACACTGAGATGTCCGGAATCCAGAAATATAATTTTGAGTTTTGAGCTTGTAATAATATAGTTAGTTGTCTTTAACTTGTTTGTCTTACATAATTATGCCTGAAAAGAGAGGAAACTATTTCTAGACCACATTTACTACCTATATAAAACTTAGGGTTGCAAATATTTTTGCATAGATTCACAAGTTACTGATAGAAAATACAAATATTAATGGTAAATATAAAATAATATAAAACTTCTCTTCATGTACTAATATTTTACAGTGAGTAATTTTCAATAATTAGTTTTATCTACAAGCAGAAAGGATGATTGTGAGATGTGTGTGTTGTTAGGAAAAAATGAAGGAAATAAACTGAATGAAAGAAATAAAGCATTCTAAACTTACCAGGGAGAATGAGCTGTAAAGAAAATGAAAAGTTTAGTAGACTTAGATTTCTTCCCAGGTCTATTTAAAAAACAAGGAATAGTAAGTTTAGAAAAGTATATCCTATTCACATATTTTATAGGAATAATGCAATCAATGGATTTTTCTAAATTATGAGTTTGTTTCTATTCTTAGGCTTTGTATTTTAGAATATAGTTCATCTGATAGTTACATGCCTGCTGGCCTGCTCTCTGCCTGTAAACATGAGATACTATCAAAGCTAACATACAGCATAATAATCCATACTCTTCAACTTTTTAGAGTTTTGTTTTCATATGAAAACCTTTATTTTTTAAAAAAATTAATTGTGTGATCTCTGATCTTATAAAAAGGTTGGATAATCTGTTGGCATTAGTGAAATGCTAATTATATAATATTCTGTGGAACATAAGAACTCGTGACCATACAGTGTTATCTCTTCATATCCCAGTGTCTTTTCATTATGATTTATTTCCAAAATAGGCATTATTATGTAGTTTTTAATTACTTTTTAAAAGTAAAAGTATAACTAAGGGTATGTGAGTGAGGTGAAGTGAAAACCTTTTAGATGTAAATTCTAGAAGAGAATAAAAGATTAAGAAGCATTAAAAGGTCTATATAATTACAAAGAAATGTCTAATATGTCTGGTAAATTAGAAAATATTAAGCTACTTAATATGTATAAGGTAAAAATAATTTTCATCACTTTCGAGTACTATGCTATACCAGAATAAAGGACTGCATACTAATATATTATTTTTATCATGAATTAAAGAGTTAAATGAAAGCCTGTAATACATTTTAGTTTTCATCCACTCATTCATTCATCAAGTCATGTATTTTTAATTCTTATTATGTATTTGATGCCATACTGGGCACTAGAATTAAAAAAATAAGGTGTAGTCCCTATCCTCAAGAAACTCTAATCTATCACAGGGGTCGGCAAATTATGACTCATAGGCCAAATCCATCCTGTCATCTTTTTGTATGACCTGTGAGCTAAGGCATGGATTTTGCATCCTTAAATAACTAGAAAAACTCAAAAGGAGAATAATCCTTTGTGACACATGAATATTATTTGAAATTCAATTTCACTACTCATAGATGAAGTTTTATTGGAACATAGCCCCACTAATTCATTTATATATTGCCTGTCACTACAAAAGCAGAGTTGAGTACTTGCAATCAAAATTCTATATCCTGCAAAGTCTAAAATATTTACCATCTGATTCTTTGCAGAAAAAGTTTGCCAGCCCCTGTTCTGTTGGACAATGGTAATTCATCTTCACTCACATTTTTATTGACTTTTTAAATTGATATTTAATTTACTTTTATTGATTTTTTACCTTTGTTTCTACTAATCTGAAATGATGTTGGGCTTCATTTCTTGAACTTTAGAGGGAACTTAAAAAAACATTTTTTGCCAATAATAAAATGTATTGTCCCATTGACTTAATAGACAGTATAGTAATGAAAATAAAAGATCCCTTATTCTTAATAATGTATAAAATTTTCAATTTTCAAAACTGGTCAAATTAATGGATTTATTGTACAGTGTGTAAAATCTCTCTCTTAAAATATTTCAAACTGTAGTTCTTAGCAATACCTCCTAACAATACCTCCTGATATATAAATGGTCATTACAAATACACAAAAGGAGGTATAGTGAAAATTTTGGAAAACTATAAACTTGATATAAGGGATATTCATTTAAAAGGATGTTTATGGTTCATTATGTAAGTGAAGAGGCATCTAACAAAATGACCAGTGCTGAAAAGGGGAGAATGCTGATAGTCTGGTACGAAGGATGAACTTCTAGAGAAAGACTATGATTTTTCACAAGTCGTATTTTGTTTATAGCCTGTATAATATATATATATTGTACTTTTTTGGAACAGATCTAAGCCTGTCCACAAATATTTTTCACTTAGGTTATGAGTAATATTTTCTAAAATATCAAATCACAGAAAAAATATTTATTTTATAAAATCTGTTTTATAATCAATTTGTTGAAACTTATATATTTTATAATTTTACACTAGTAAGTGTAAAGTGTGACTTCATGCAGTCATTAACCATTTTTCTTTCTTAGGTTATAACACTTTAAAAATACAAACACTGTATTGTTAAAGGAAGGAGACATAATTGCCCTGAGTTACTGACTATGTGTTAATGATTATCAGTTGGTGACTCATGAAAATTGACAGTTAAGAGCTTCACCTAAAAGTTAACATTTGATATGTTAGCAATCAGAAAAACTTTCCTACATTATAGCAACATAGCACAACACCATGTTTAATAATTTCTGATTTGAAAATAAATTTTTCTTTCAATTTTATTTTGTATTGGTTTCAGGTATAGCTTAGTGGTTAGACAATCATATATTTTATAGTGTTCCACTCAACATTTCCAACACCCCATCTGGCACCATACATATTTACTGCAATATTGAGGTGAAGAGACTAAGAAGCACAAATTGGTAGTTACAAAATAGTCATGGTAAAATAAGTAAAGCTTAGGAAACAGTCAGTAATATTGTTTTTAAAAGAATTTGGTCTCTAACTTATGTCATTTAAAATACAGGGTCCAGCAGAAGTAACACCTGCTTGTGTGTGGTTGGTAGGGTAATAATATGGGTGTAATTTATAGTTTTAATTTGAACGTTTCACCCAAAATGTCCTATGGTGTGCTTGAATGTGATATTGTTATGTTACAGAATTATGTGCTTATTATTTTGTAATAATAAAGGGGTGTTATTTGTGCCAGACCTTGTATATAGTTGTTCTCAAGTGTATATCAGTATTGTCTAGAAAACACTGATTACTTCCCTGGCAAAATATCATATACTGGTACTGAATATTTATTTTATAGTTCTAGGATTGTTTTGGCTAAATAAAATACTGTTATATGTGGTAAAGCTAAAAATAACTATATTATGCTAGGATTTTGAGTATCATAAAATTGTTCTGTATAAGTAGAATAACTCAACAATATGGAATTGATAACAGAGCAGAATACAAGAAACCCTTATACCTGAAATACTTAAAACTAAATTGAATAAAATACATCACTACTTTATGGTCAGAGAAAGTTATATTTCATGCCATGTTAAGGAGCTCTTTCTACAATTTTTATAAAGTAGTCTTGAGAATGGGAAATATGTTTCTTTGTCTTATCTTTGTCTAAACATTTTGGCATGCAATATGCTATAGTGGAAGCACTAAAACTATAAAGTCAGACCTAAATTTGAACCCCAACTCTATTACTAACTATGAAATTAAGGGAAATTAACCTAGTCAAAGTTCAATTTTCTCATTTGCTAAATTAGCTAATTCCTAACTCTTAAGGTTGTTTTTCTAATGACTGAGATAAAAGTAGCTAATAATAGTAACTAGCACTTGTATATAGAACTTAGTATGTGTCAGGTGCTGTTTTAAGCACATATTAATCTGTTGAGGCAGGTATTATTGTTGTATCTGTTTTATTTTTTTTTAAATATTTTATTTATTTATTTTTAGAGAGGGGAAGGGAAGGAGAAAGAGTGGGAGAGAAACATCAGTGCGTGGTTGCCTCTCATGTGTCCCCTACTGGGGACCTGGCCTGTAACCCAGGCATGTGCCCCGACTGGGAATCGAACCAGCGACCCTTTACTTCACAGGCCTGTGCTCAATCCACTGAGCTACACCAGCCAGGGCATTGTTGTATCTGTTTTAAAGATGGAGATACTGAGACACAGATCCATTAATTGACTTGCTAAGGTCATCCAAGCTAGTGATTATAATACATGTAAAAGTATCTAGTGCAATGCCTGGTACCTTTTAGATGTTTGGTAAATATTTTTGTTTCTTAACTTTTTTCTTTCTCATTAATTAATGTTATTACCTATTAGCTCTAATTAGACATGACAGCCCCAAATATATCTGCTATTTACCATTGTACTTCTTATATGTTAGCTTCTAATATATCTGGTACATATGTCTAAAAAAGTAAAAATGTGAGTCAACATGTTTCCACTAAGGTAGAGGGCAAAGGAACAATAATAAGAATTTCTATAATCTATACCAGGGGTGTCAAACTCATTTTCACCAGGGGCCACATCAGCCTCACAGTTGCCTTTAAAGGGCCGAATGTAATTTTAGGACTGTATAAATGTAACTACTCCTTAACAGCTGAGTGAGAGCTGGGTACTGCCACCAGGTAGAAACAAGGTGTCAGCCCAGATAAAGCAAGGTGGATGGAGGGCTGGATAAAACAAGATGGAGGGTGGCATTTGTCCCACGCAGGCCTTGTATTTGCCACCTGTGATCTATATGATATGTAGCATGTGGGTTATTTATTTTGTTTTAGGTTTCTAATTTCTCGGTAGTTTAAAATTGTTGGAAAATGGCTTTAAATGGCTCAGATATGTGATAGTCAAGATAACATTTTTGTAATAGCCCACTTTATCATGGGGTTTATAATTATTTTGCATTATGCATTGAAAAGAAGTTAAAATATCAAAGAAAACATTCATAGCCTTTGTCCCATTTAACAAGTATTTATCAAGCACTTTAGGCCTTAATGAGTGAATGCTAAAGTATATGTACTCCTAAAATAGTGACTTTACAAATCAAAGAATAGAAAGCTAGTACCAGAAATGATCAGCCATTTCAGTGCAAAAGATGTCTTTAAAAGGGAAAATTAAGAGAGAGCCAAGTAGTTGGAGAAATTTTTACACAAGTAGAATTTAAGCTAAAATTGGGGGAGAAAAATAGTATTTAGATCAGGAGAGAAGAGGATATTACCAATAGGAGTAAAAAAGAAGGGGAACTGTGTAACAAGCTATAGAGGAAGCTACAATTAAGAAAATCTTTCTGGCAAGAGTAGAGAATTCACTTTATATAGAAGGATGGATAAACTAGACCTATGTTATTTTAATCTTTCTTAGAACAGCTAGAGTACCATCTGTAGAGATGAAAAACAGCAACTGTCATTATTCAGAGATTCTTTAGAAGCCAGATTCAGAAGTCTACTATCAACACAGTAAAATCATGCCATCAAAGCTCTCTAAAAATAGACCCTTTTTGAGATTTGGAATTTATTCGAATGCATATCAGTACATTCTCCAGATCTAACATCATTCTCTTTCAAGATTATTTTCATGCCCTGTTTTTTTTCTTTAAAGTCCTGTTGTAATTTGCAAATCTTATTACTATCTACACCATTGTTTGTGAATAAAATGTAAATTGCTATGAAGTACGAAATTCCTATTTTGATTTGTTGTTTGGAAACCTTTTTAGTTAATACTGATCTAACAGTCAAGACAATCAAGGGATATTGTCTTATCATAGATTTTATCTGTGTTGAATCTTGAGTTAGCTTAGCATTTTAAATAAAGCTACAAACAGTATAATAATCGAGAAATCACAATTTCTCAGAGTTTGAGGAGATTCTTTGTTCAAAGTCCTAGCATGTCCTTTTTATCATTCCCAGCCTTCACCTGAACATCTCAATCTCTGCTTTTTCCATCTGAGAGTTCATTATTTGTGAACTGTTTAAAAGTCTAATTGTTTAAAAGTCTAAACATATCAAATTGAAACTTGATGCCTTCTAATTTCTACCTAGTAGTCCTAGTTCTGCCTTTTGCAGTGCACAAAAGGAGGTAAACTTCTCTTTTGCATGACAATTCTGATATTGAAGGTAAACAGTACATTTCTCTCTTAAGTCCACTTACTTTAGTATTATTTTTGCACTCATTTTTTCCACCAGCCACAGCCTTTCCTAAAGCAGCTACCCTCTACTTTATTTATGCATTAAAAAGAAAAGCTCTTTAATATAATTGTACTAATACAAAGTTACAGGTACAAAATTAAACCATTTAGATGATGTAATTAGGGCAGTAAGTGACATTACATTTAAAACTATTATGCTGAAAGGCTATCATTTCATATTGCCACACAAAAGAGGGAAAAACACATTGATCCTTGAGGTCAGAATTTTGAATATAAGGCAGAAATAAAAATTTCATATATAGCCCTGGCTGCTGTGGCTCAGTGGATTGAGTGCCAGCCTGCAAACCAGGAGGTCACTGGTTCCATTCCAGGTCAGGGCACATGCCTGGGTTACAGGCCAGGTCCCCAGTAGGAAGCATACAAGAGGCAACCACACATTGATGTTTCTCTCCCTCTCTTTCTCCCTCCCTTCTCCTCTCTCTAAAAATAAGTAAATAAACCTTTTTTAAAATTTCATATATAAAGAGCCTATAAATAAAATGCTGTCTTCATTTTCCCTTAAGTATATTTCTTAATTACATGCCTACAGTGGACCAGAATATGTACTCAGCTTTCTGGGGGTCTTATGAGGAAGAGAGATTATATCAATAAAATAAAAATATATTTATTGTGACAAAATCTATATCTAAATAGAGCTCTTACTAGAAAAGTAGTGTTGCCCATGTAACTATATATGAGGCACTGTAACATAGTGGTTAAAAGCAGGGACTGTGTGGGTTGAAGACTAGATTCACATCTTACTAGTGTGTGACCTTACACAATTTTACCGACTTCCTATATTTATTATGTGTAAAATGGAGAGAATAAAAGTACTTCCCTCATAAGGTAATTATATTATGTGAATTAATATAAGTAAAAATGATATTTATTTGCTACATAAATATTTGCTGTTATTATTTGCAATATAACAGAAAGAGCTTTTAAAAATAAGTAGATAATGATTGAATAAATACTGAAAGAATTTTTCCTTAGGGAAAAATCAAGTAACATAGGACCTAAAGTTTATGATGGTGTAGTTGTGGAAAAGTTAAAAGAAACAGAGATGATGTGCTAAATATTTATATTTTTTACCTTAAATCTGCCAGAATGATAAAATCTTGAAATCATCTTTCCAGCTCACCCTTATAAGTGTACTCTCATAAAATGTACAGAGGCTAGCATACCTGAATACTTTAGTTTTGTAAAATATATGCTAAGATACTGACAACTAAATATCATTAAATAAATTGCAAATACAAGTGCTAAAGTGTATTTATATAGAGATATATTTTCAAGAATGAAGATTTCAGAATATTTCTTTATAATTATTGTCTGAAATCGTGAATGTGTACTCATCTATCTATGTTAGAGCTCCACCTGTAAAATGGATTTAATGTTGCTTTTCACACAAAATGTAATGACAACAAATGGATTTATATCTCTCAGGCCCTTTGAGCTTCTTAGAATTATGTCACTATATTTGGGAGGGCAAAATATTTGTAACTTTTTTATTGCCTGCCAAAAAAGGAAACTTACAGGGAACTGATAGTCAGAAAATGGATTCATATAACAATAAACTATTTGGAATTATTCTAATAATTTTACAAGCATTATTTCCTCATGTTGGAACTTGGAAAGAACATGGCTGCTATTCAAGCATGGAGGACAGATGTCCAGTGGGGGCAGTAACCATTTTAGGTGATCATTAATGACAGACACACTGATGAGAATTTACAGAAAGAATCTAAGTTCCTTCAAAAGATGCTGAGAAGCAAGAAGCAATAAAGCTGTTGGAAGTGTGGATTCTGAACATGAACTCTCATCAGTTTCACTGAGAGAGAGACAGACACCAAAGGTCAAAGGCAGTAATGCAGAAGAAGCAGTTGATTGTGCTAAAGGACCAACTGATATAAGAGGAAATAAATTATACTACAGTATTGAAGATGGAAGATTGCATTGTAGTGATGGATGTCAATGTGATCATTTAAGTGTGTTTTCCCTCCACCTTCTTCACCACTTTCCATAGTTTGATTGCAGTATATGATGTATCCTTTCTTGTAATAATTCTCAGGATAAAACTTTTTAAGTACTGAGAAGATAGATCAGTTTTGCAAATTTTAAAAATACTTTTCTACAAAGTATAGGCATTACAGCCAATAAGAGGATGAATGTTAGTTTTGAATATTATATAAATATAATGGAATCTTATTATAATGTGTCTGTTGCTTGCTATGATTTAAGGCTACATGTATATACAGACCTC
This sequence comes from Carollia perspicillata, assembly GCA_004027735.1. Taxonomy (NCBI): domain Eukaryota; kingdom Metazoa; phylum Chordata; class Mammalia; order Chiroptera; family Phyllostomidae; genus Carollia; species Carollia perspicillata. The sequence continues at coordinate 14,061 of PVKM010028869.1, forward strand.
CATTATCATGAGGTCACTTTAGCATAACCCCATTGATGAAGTTCAGAAGAGATTCATATGATGCCAAATTTCTCATTATTGTTTTTTTATTTTATTTTATTTACTTATCTTTAGAGAGGGAAAGGAAGGAGAAAGAGAAGGAGAGAAATATCAATGTGTGGTTGCCTCTCACACACCCCCCACTGGGGACTTGGCATGCAACCCAGGCATTGCCCTAGACTAGGAATCGAACTGGTGACCCTTTGGTTCACGGGCTAGTACTCAATTCACTGAGCCACACCAGCCAGGGTTCCCCTTATTGTTAAACAGGGTATTATGATTCTTTGATTTGAGATTTATTCGTTGGCCCTAATACTTTCTTTCCTCATTTCTTCCCTTTCTGCCATTTTCAGGACTTTCTTGTACTATACCCTGTCCTTTAAGATGGGGCTATTCTGTGTGTTGGATAGATGAATGAGTGTCACCATCAATATTAAATAAAATTTAGAGAAATGAGAGGGCTGCTTTTATATAATACTGAAAATAAATGGATCTTCCCTCATATGTTTACCTTGTACACCAATAACAACAGTATTAACAATAATACTCTAGTTTATTTTTGTTTGAATTTTAGTTATTATTCCTTGCTTTCTCAACAACAAAAAAAAATGCCTTAGGACAGGGATCATTAAACTTATTCTTTAGAAGTCTAGATAGTAAATATTTTAGGCTTTGTGGAATATGTGGTCTTGATCATAATCACTCTCCCTGGCCAGCCCAAAAACCACCACAAGAGTATATAAATGAATGGGCTTTACTGTGCCCTGATCAAACTTTATTTATAGATAATGAGATTGGATTTCATATAATTTTCATGTATCATGAAATATATTTCTTTTGAATTTTTGCAGTCATTTAAAAATGCAAAAGACTGGGAAAAACAGGTTTGAAGAGGAAGGTCAGGAGTTTTACTTTGGTCATGGAAACTTGAACTGTCTTTAAGATATCCAAGTGAAGATGTTAAGTTGGCTGTTAGGTATTTGCATGTGGAGTTCAGAGGAGAAATCTGGGCTAGACATACAGTGGTGTGTTGGTACTCATAGTTAATTCATTCTAGAACTTGTGACAAGAGCGGAAACCGACAAGTACCAAACAATGAAGCATTTTCTCCTGTGAGCAGCATCGTGACTCTTCCAAGTTCTAGCAAGTGTAATGAGTCCCAAGCAAGTACAAAGTGCTGAAATATTTTTTCTTGTCAAAAATGTGACGAGTACAGGGTTTGATGGGTTCTAAGGCTGATGAATTTCAAGGTGTGGCTATCCTAATGGAATTAAAATCCATGACAATTGAGATTACCAAGGTACTGATTAGTAGTACTATTTATTTATTGGTATTACTACCCCTGTTTTTTTTCTCATTCACTTTCAAAGAAGTGGGCTGCTTCTAGTAACCTGTCCCCTCTGCTCACACACAGAAAAGGGTGGAAGGGATCCCACTGAATCAGAAACCAGACCTACACAGGAAGTAGTACTATTAGCAGGCCATTCTCAAATTTTACCATGGTGTAGACATGGGAGTGAATTTTCCCAAGTACCTCCTTGCTGGAAACTGTTTGCACTGGAGGTAAGTGTGAAAGGGGAGGTTGTGGGAAATGATGGGGTGAGGGCTTCCAAAACCTTTCCCAAACCTCAGAAATGGCCTGATTCTGAGGAAGGGAGAAGGTTCAGGCTGGTTTTTATTTCCATGAGCCAGTTCATACAGCCCTAAATTTGATCTGCTTTCCTCAAACTGGGAGTCAGAAATCCCTTTTCTCTTCTGTTTTTCTGCTGCAGAAATTCCCAACATTCCCATTTTGTGGGCTCCAGAAAGGGGTAAGCGAAGACTTCAATCCCAGCCAATCATTTCCAAATTAATAATTTTTAGTGTTTTGGTTTTTTATCATTATAAAAATGCTCTGACCCATTTTTCCCATCTGTTTTATTTTTTGTGGATTGTTATCATATCTATGTTCTAGGGTCACTGTGTATCCCTGGGCAGTAGAGTTCAGATCCATTGGCTATTTCCATTTGTGTGCTTTTCTCTTGTGAATTTGCATATGCAGTTTATTGGTGACTGTTTCCTAGATGAAGACACCACATTCAGGAGATTGCTTCACTCTCAGCGTCATTTTTTCCTGAATGGTGTTTTGTTCTCCTGCTGACAGCTTTTCACTCCCCTACCCAACTGCTTCTGATGATCGGCCATTGGCTCTCTGCTATTCTGTCTTCCTGCTTTGACTGCCTTTGTTTTTTTCTCAACTTTTTCCCCACTTTACTTATCTGCTGATTGATTTGCATTCTTTACTCATTGGTGCTTTTTCCATCAGCAAATGGCCCGGCACTGCCATATCCATCTGCTATTTTAGCATTTTAGACTACTCAGCATTCTCTGTCAGCTCTCCTACCATACTCCTACACCGTCTGCCTGCCTGACCTTGCCCCACCCAATCTATGCCTGTAATATTATATGTAGGTTCAGATTGTTTAGCACTTCTGCTGTCTTTCTCTACTTGCCTTATGCCACTAAGTTGGACTGCTGACCAAGTTTGCTTGACTACTGTCTCCTCTACCTATCCGATGCACATGACTGCCCTATTAATTAACTTGAGATGTTATGTTTATCTCCTACGTATTCAGCCTTGCTGATTGGCCCATATTGCCTCCTTTATACTTGTCTACATTTGATAAATCACTGGCATTGTTCCTCTGTTATCTTGTAACTCTGATCAAATTCTGTTTCCAAGAAAAGTATTGCCTACATATTGTCCAAACATATCTTATAAATAGAAAAATGCTTCACTATTTAACAGTCCAGTCCATTTTATTCCTAAACTGACTTTCAAACTCATTACCATCATCCTTTCAGCTTTTTGATACAACTCTACAATTTTCTCTTTAGTTAGAAATACATTTCTTTCTAAGTCATTTGTTATCTTTGCTTCAGTTGCCTTTTCACATCATGTATTATATACTTTTGTTCCTTGTGTTTAGAATCTTTTAATAATTTCCTATATACTAAATTTGTTTTCTAATTTATTTCCCCTAATTTTTCCAGAGCATCAGGAGGACAGATTACTCCTATTAATTTTATTTAAAATTTAAAAGAATTCATCTCTAAAAATAATAATTTTACTTATAGTTTTTTATAGTTAAGATTAAAGTAGCTTTTCACTCTGATTCATTTTTTTTCCTTTTAGAATATCATTTCTCAGTCACCCCATAATTTATATAATATCAATTATTTAGACATCCTTTCCATATATTTATCTTTCCCTCCTTTCAGGCTATTTTTTCTTGTGTGTGGGTAAACTTTTAAAATTGACATTTTCCCATTATTTGCTGAGTACCTGGCATCAAAAAATACTTGGAATAAAAAATTATCTGCACTACAAAGCTTATTGTCTTATTCACTGATATTTAAATAAAAGTCAAGATCAAACAAGAAATGGAGATTTTGCAAATAATGTAAAGAGTCCAAGGAGATTTAAAGTAGGGTATGTATACTTGCATACAAGTGTGTATGCATATCTACACTTGCATACAAGTGTGTGTACATATCTACAGCCCCATTGTGCTTGAAGTATGGAAAATGCAGAGTATATTAAGTTTTGTTTTATTTTTTCAGAAATGAAAAGGAAAAAGCTAAAAAGGAAGTTATAAATTTAGGGAATATAGAAAAAAGATATGGACAGGGTTTTTAAATTTTATTTTTCTCTAATAATAATATTTCAGTAGTTTCTTTATTACTACAGTAAAATACACATAACAAAATATGCTGTTTTAACTAATTTTAAGTGTACAATTCAGTGGCATTAGTACAGTCACGATTTTTTGCAACCATCACATCTCTCTGTTTCTGTAACTTTTTAATCATCCTAATGGAAACTCGGTACCCATTAAATAGTAGCTCCCCATTTCTTCCTTCTACAGGCCCTGGTAACCTCGATTTTACTTACTGCCTTTGATTTTGCTGTTCTAGGTACCTTATATAAGTGGAATCATACCGCTTTTGTCCTTTTATGTCTGATTTATACTTAACATTGTATTGTCGACATTCATTCATGTCGTAGCATATA
>PVKM010028870.1:0-18048 GCA_004027735.1 Carollia perspicillata
TCTTAGAGACCTTAGAAACCCTAGAGACATATCACCAGATACAGTCCCATTAGAAGTTTCGGCCTTGACATATGAATTTTGGAAAGATATAATTCAGTCCATAGCACCTGTTAACATTGCTCTTATTCAGCATTATACTGCAGATCTTATTTAGTACATTAAGTGGGAGGAGGGAATGAAACTCTAAGGAATGCAAAAAGTAAAGTCCTGATTTTTCACAAATGATATAATTATGTACATAGAAATCCCAGGAGAATCTATAATTATTAATATTAATGACTTTTCTGAAAAGTTACTAGATATAAAATCAATATACAAAATAATTTTCTACATACTAGTCATATAAAAGACATCTATAAAATATACACATCAAATAAAAGTTAAAAGTTATAGATACCATTTAAAATACCATGAAAATTTCAAGAACCAAGTAATAAATTTCTCAAAAGGTATTTACGTATTTATGGCAAACATCATTAGATAAATTAAATTAAGAGAAGGAATACTTAAACAGAGAGACTGCCATTTACATGGATTAGAAAATTCAATATGAAAGAAAGAAAGAAAAAAGAAGCAAAAAGAAGAAAGAAAAGAAAAGAAAAAAGAAAGAGGAAGAAAGGAAGGGAGGTGGGGAAAGGAAGGAACAATAAACTATGTTCATGACTAGAAAGACCCATGTCATAAAAAAGCCAATTATCCCCAAAATTTATCTACAAATATATCATGATTTTGTTTTTGTAAAATCTAAGAAGCTTATTTTTAAATGTATTTAAAAGGATAATGCCTCAAAGGAAGTTCTGGAAAAGAAAGCCAAAGACGAACATAGCAATTACAAAAGTATTACAGTGCATAGTCACAGACAAAAAGATCACTGGAAGAGCAATGAAAGTTCAGACAGAGTCTCAGAGACATACAAAGCCTGCTTACGTGATAGAAGAGGCAGTGGAAATGAGTGGGGCTTGTCAAAACCCACAGGACTTTAGAGCAAAAGGAGTGAACTTTAATGCCTACACATTTTAAAAATTGATCAGGATATCAGGGCAACCTCAGATAGAATATAAATTGTGACAGGAATCTAACTGCAATACAAATGTATGACATAATCTTTGAAAGGTATGGGGAAGAACAGGCTAACCTATGTAACTTTAGAAAATGGAGTTGGACTGGGAAGTGTAAGCCTCAGACGAAAGTGCCTGTGAACAGTATTGTGGTTGGTAAATTTGTCTTTCACAGGAGTTACCTAATAATGCTGAGACCGTTGTACATATACAATGGGATCAAACAAATAAATGAAGTATGGAAAACAAGATCAAGGTTTCTGACTGTTGGAAAGGAAAATTACAGATAAGCAAGGGGAGAAAACTAGAATAAACATGTGCTACTAGATTAGAATCAGAGACAACAGTATGTGTTCATGTTTAGCTTGGTAAAGAAACTGATGAGTAGACAAAGAAAGAATGATAGTTACATGAGTTAGTATATATACATATTCTTCCTGGGTCTGATCTCTGAGAAGGTCTAGAAGTATCTCTAGAAACAGTGATACCCAGTAGCAATTAACACACCTGAAGCCTATATCTTAGATTATAATACATTTCTTAAACAAAGGAAAGAGAGTACTTGGAGAAATGGCTGATTCTAAAGTTGGGGCAGGGACTATACAAGATGGTCAGTAGCATCTTTTAGTGCATCCAGAAAGCAAGGAAATGCTACAAAAATCAAAACAGTGGGCATGTCCCTTAGGGGAAACCTGAAAGAGCTACCAATGGCCAAAGCTGAAATAATTTCAGTAACAAAATATACACAGTAGTACTGGATTATTTTTGAATAATAAATTATTAATTCACACTAATATAAATTAATGACTGAATAAATACATAAAAAGGGAGAGAAGGGATAAATCTCCATCAGAGAAGAATTCCAAAATAACTTACATAGCTATTCCCTCCACCAGAAAGGGAACTTAATACCCTCTTCCATTGTAATGGAAGATGTTAATAATATGGGAAACTGGCTGAGGAGTATATATGAATTCTCTGTATGATTTATGTAACTTTTCTGTAAATATAAACTATTCTAAATTAAAATGTTTATTTAAAAGAATCAGAAGTCAGAGCATAGAGTCTCCAATAAATGGTACTATAAAAATTGTTTATTCATATAAGTTAAATGATATTCTCCAAAATAAGTTTAAGATGAATAAAAGACTTGTATGTGGAAAATCAATACTGTATAATTTTTAAAGTAAATTATACCATTTGAGGTTAAGGATGATAATTTTAAATAACACAGAAATATAACAACCCTAAAGAGAATAAACTATAAATTTGACTATATTAATATTAAAAGCTTATTCACAATAAAAAATACTGAAAAGAAAATATAAGCCACAGAGAGAAAGAAGATATTTTTAAACATGTAACAGACAAATGTAATCTTGATAAAATTAAAACAATCTACTTGAACAAAAGCAAAAACTGTGAATAGGAAATATGCAGAAGAATAAGCCCAAGTGGAAATAAACTTATGAAAAATGCTAAGGACACTGCAAAGTAATATAGCCATAAAATGTGACATCATTTCCATCAGATTTTCAAAAGTGAAAACTATCAAATCATCAAACATTCACAATGTTGATAAACAATGAGTACTTTCTTCCAAAGCTATTGGCAAAGGTAAATTTGCAAAACCAAATTAGAGAGCAATATGTCAATACCTAATACAATTAGGCCTATACCGATGAGTCAGCAATTTTGCTTCAAGGTACGTATCCCAAGAAGTACATCCATGTGCTCACAAGACACATACAAACACGCATACTGCAGAGCTATCAATACTGGCAAAATACTGAAAACTACCCAAATGTCTGTAGAGAGACAGGTAAATATATATGAATGTAGAGTTAAAATATACCCCACTGTGGTATCTAAATAAATGGACTAGACCTGTATGTATAAAATATCAATTGTAAAGGGCATTACATAGATTTTCTACTCTATGTAGATAATAAACAGTATAATACTATTTACTTAAAAATATTACATTGAATATATTAAATATATGAATATATTAAGATATTTTGAAATAGATATTAAATATGTTAAAAATAATGATATGTATGTTCAACACTCTGAATTCACATCAGTAAATGCTCATGGGTAGCATAAAAAAAAAGAAACCTGGGGGTAGGTTCAAATGTGTATCTATAAGATTTTATTTAGAAACATAATTCGAAGCAAATTGATTAAGTAATATTTGTTACATGTGGGTAGTGGGGCATAAGTGTTTGTAATATTATTTTTTTAATTTTTTACATTCAAATGTTTGTACAAAAACCAAGATAACTAATGAGATGTGACCTATGATAATACAAGCCCTGAGCAAGCCCTAAGCTCATTAGTTATAGAATATTAGGCAATTCTGGGTTATTATGGTTACAGAAAAGAAATGCAAATGTCATAATTTTAATAATGTAAATATAATAACTGGCAAAAAAAAGGAAATTAATGGTTATAGAAATGAGAGGACATCTGTTTAGAATAATTTAGTTTTCTTCCTTACTAGAGATTCACATAATTAAAGCACATAGTTAAAAAGTATTTACATTTTTTTGGTTTTTCTGATTTGATTTTATAACCACATAAGAATAATTTAGTTCTATTTATAGTCACTTTTCCTCAAAGTCAAGTAAAAATAAATGTAATGATTTTACTAAAAATTGGTTTGACCATACAATTCCATTTTTCTTAGATTACCTCTCTATATCCATCTATAAATATGCAGAGTCAGACACCTAAAATGATTTTCTCCAGATAAAAATATTGATTATTTTGGGAGGAGGAGAACTTTTGTCATTGTTATTTTTTTGTATTTACATTTTTACAGTAAGAATAATAAATATTTATTAAAATACAATTACTATTTTAAGACTCACAAGGCAATGAGAATAAAATACAACATACTAGAAACAGACAGCCTATGATCAGAAATTTTAAAGAAGTGAACACAAACTAAATTGGAGAAGTTCAAGAACAACTCAAGGAGAGCAGATTTTAACTAAATCTGGAACAGTAAGAATTGAAAGACCTAATGTAAGATGGGGGATGGGGGCAACTAACCTGAAAATGATTGGTTCACAGAATGTATTTAAAATTGTAGGGAATGTAGTATCTATTCATGACACATTTTCAATAGAAGGAGTTCGCCATTAATACTAGTGTGTGAAAAGTTCTGCAAAAGCACAGAAAAACTGGACTGTCCACAGTACCTGGTAGATCTGAGAAGGATTCACAGAATATAGAATATTCAAGTAAGTTCTCAGTTGCAAAATTATGAGGTTTCCAGGAAGATTAGAGGGGTAAAGTATTCCAGGAGGGAAAAAATGCAAAAATACAGAAATGAGGCAACTTACTATAATTAAAATATCAGAGCCTGAGAGGGAACAGAGAAAGGTGAGGTTGCAAAGGCAGGCAAGGGTGGTAATGTTACTACTACCTTCGATGATTCCTAAAACAGCTTACACTTCTAGCAGAGAATCATTAACAAATTTTTCCTTGGAGAAGGGTGGTGCTGAGAAACAGCATGATCAAATTTGTCTTTTAAAAAGAAACTCAGGAGGAACTGAATGAAAGGAAAGAAGTAAAAAAATTTAAACACATACAAGGCAGAGAGGAAGTCTAGGTGTTTGAGCACCTGCTCTGCGGGAAACATTTTGAGAAAGAATTAATTATAAGGCAGACTGAATCTATAGGTGGCAAATGATTTCCTGTGGGAAAACGGGAGGATGAATGAGTGACCAGGTGGATGGGGATACTCTTCAACTAATAAATAATGTTGGTGAACGGTTTGGGGTCAAGCTAATGAGTTCAGTGTTAAACAGGTTGAGTGTAGGTGCCTATCTTGGACCAGGGCCACAGATGTCACATCTTCAGCATTTGGTGGTAACTGAAGCCTTCAGAGTGGACAGATTGCCTGGGAAGGGCAGGAGAGTAGGCTGAGCAGTGAGCTGAATGTATAAGCCTGGAAATATACCAATTCGGGCATACCCTATCCTGTCCTGTACTTAAGTGGCTGATTATTTTTAGGCAGCCTGTCAGATTATATTTATCCATCTTGCTAGTTTCAGCACTTTGTTCCATCTTGTTGATATCATCTAGATTCTTAATTCAATCAGTCAACAGATTAGCCATCCCAGACTTTCAAGTTTAAAGTGGTTTCTGTCTAGTACACACTAGTCACCCCACTTCTTAATAAAATAACCATAAAAATGATAAAATATCACACAATCACTCAAAAAGTACAACTTGATAAAATAGCAAATGTGCCATTTCTTTACAAACATTTTTGGAACTAGTACAGAAAGTCTAAGAAGAAAACAGCAACAAGGTGTAAAAGAAAAATGGTTTATAAAATGAATTGCAGGGGGAAAATTGTAATCACTCAAATGAAAGCCACACTGACAGTTGAGAACACAGAATAAATTATATGAAGGATGCACTTTAAAAGTTGCCTCAGAATCTATATAAAAGAGCAAAGAAAATAAAAAGATAATAGCTGCAGAGAACAGAGCACCATCCTTGGAATGCAGGGGTTGCTAAGATTTGTGTAAATAACTTTGGAAGGAGTAACAAAAGCTATAATTGAAGAAAAACATCCTCAAATACAACAAAACAATGAAATATAGGAACATGAGAACTGAAAGGGAGGAATGTAACATGTGCTACTTGTACACATACTAAAAAAAATCTGTCAAAGATATCTACAAGAATTCAAGCTCAAACAAAGAGAGAGAAGGTGGGGCAGGTCCAAAGGAAGAAAAATAAAGCTGGTCATTCATCTCTTGTAGAATCCACCTGCTAGAGAACATACACTTGGATCCAACCAGTATCCTTCAGTATAAAAATCACAATGGAATACTACACAGCCGTAAGAAAGAAGGAGCTCCTACCTTTTGTGACAGCATGGATGGAACTAGAGAATATTATGCTAAGTGAAACAAATCAGTAGGTGAAAGACAAATACCATATGATCTCACCTATAAGAGGAATCCAACGAACAAAACAAACTAATGAACAAAATAGAACCACAGGCATGGGAATATGGAACAAAATGAAAGTGATCAGAGGGGAAGGTGAAGAGGAAAGGGTATAATGGTGGAAAGAAGGGGAAGGGACTAGACAAAAAATATGTATGAATGATCCATGAACATGGACAACAGTGTGGGAATTGACTGTGGGAGAGGGAGGAGGGGGAGAGGGTGGATTGGGTGGAGGAGGGCAAAGGAAGAAAAATTGGTACAACCATAATAGAATATCAAAAAATGATTTTAAAAAAATAAAACAAAGAACAGAAACAAAATGTATCTGTATAAACAAAGGACTTTAGAAAAGAAAAAATATCTATATTTTCTTGTTGAAATATCTACTGAAAGCATTCTGCAAATAATAGGAGTTAAATTGATGGTAAGAGACTAAATATAGAAAACTGTATAAAATGACTTTCAGATTTTCAAAAAAAAATTATTGGCACACACAACTTTATCAAAATTATCTTAGAGAGGAAGATTTTAATAATCCATAGCTGTTTGGAATGTCTCAGGTTAAATTAAATCTGCAATAAGATAATTTTACATTGAAATACCCATTCTTGTACTTTTGTACTTTGATTTTTTATATTTAATTCTCTTTAATCAGCATGTACTTTCATAATAACTTTTACATAAAACATATCATGTCCTTCAAATTTTGCATCATCTGTGAAATTGATTAGCATGGCTTTGCTATCTTAATGTAAGTCTTTGATGTTGTTGAGCACAATGGTTCCAACTGTCTGTCAAATTAAATAAAAATTTATTTTATTAATGCTCTGAAACAGTTTTAAGCAATTGCAAATATATTTTAACCATAAACCATGTTTTCCATATTATCCACAAGATTACTATGCAAGACTATCAGATATACTGCTGAAATCAAGATATACTATTTCTATAGAATTATTCTCATTTACAAGTCTAATAAACCTATCAAAAACAAATTGAAAGATGTTAACCTAAGCCAACATGACTTGTTCTTGGGATGCTGGTACCTAGGGATCACTTTTTCCTTTCTAAGTATTCACTAATATCCTTTCAAATAAATCATTTATAAATTTTTATGTGGCTGAACATCAAATTCACTAGATATCAAATGAAAAACTGAATAATTCAACTGTGTTTCAAAAATGTAGATACTTAACCATCTATGATATTCTGATAACATTCCCAATTTCAAATGGTATTATCAGTGCACTTGCATACAGTTGAGCAAATTTCCAGTGTCTTGTGAGAGTTATTCAACTGAATCTGGGAGCAGATTTTAAAAAGGTGTCAAGGGAAAAAATAGATTTATTTACTTATTGAGGAACAACTGAGTGCCCGTATCATGCTGGATCTTATGAAGTTTAATTTAGTTAAAGAACATAACATGCCACTGAACTGGTGTTGAATTAAATCCTATGTGTTTATTTTGGAGGTGAAAAGACTAAGGCTTTGATCCATGAAATGACCACTTAAAATCACACAAATAACAAGCCACTTTGTTAGCACACAGTTCTAATCCAACAATTTTTACACTACAGCAAGATTCTGCTTTACTTTATCATCTGTTAATACCACACAGTATTCCTGAAGCATTGACATTCTCTTTCCTTGTGACATTTTAAAAATCAAAACTTGAATTTAAAAGTCAATTCTGCCAAAAGTTTACATTAGTTTTCTCACCATTTTTCCTCAATTGAAGCTAATTTATGTAACTTGGCCCTATTTGACATGTCTTCGAGTGATATCCTTGTTTTTTGTTATTACCCTGTGCACTGCCTCCCAATTTCTGTATTTGTCTGATACCACAGGAGAGACCCTGGGCAGCCACCTCCTGACCCCCACTCACTGGGATCATTTCTGAGTTACACCATTACTATTTCATTATTTAAAGACCTTTCCCCCTAAAATTTTAGAACTTTTCTTTCATGTAGTCTGAGCTTCCAAGTTATATTTAGTTTTTCCTTATATTTCATGTCTATTATAATAAATTTAAATGCAACAGTTTCTCTTTCTCCCAAACTTTTTTTCCTTTCTTCAATTTCAGTTACCCATGGTCAGATGCAGTCAGAAAATATCAAAATTTTCCAACCATCAACACTGCCTGCTCCTGACATCCAGCCATTGACACCATCATGGCTTGGTGTCCCAGAATCACTTGAAGCAGATAATCCTCCTTCTGATGTATTGTCAGAAGGTCAATAGTAGCTTAATGCTACATAATAGTGTTTACATTATTTACGTCACTTCCTCTCATCACAATGATACTTCGAGAGAAAGAAAGAGACTACATTCACAAAACCTTTATTATAGTTTATTGTTATTAGTTATTGTTAATCTTTTATTGTGCTTAATTTATAAATAAAATGTTATCATAGCTATGTATAAATACAAAAAAGGGTATATATAGGGGTTTTTACTATCTGCCATTTCAGTCATTTACTAGGGGTCTTGAAACATATCACCCACAAAGGGGGGGTGCTGCATTATCAATTAATTATTTTCATTCTGAAATAATTACAATGATAACAGCTCCATGTATTCCCAATTTTGATATAAATATTATTGTTGTTTTCAAGATGCTTGACCTGGGCATGGTAGAAGGCAGTCCCTGAAGATCAAGAACACCTGCACTGGCTAGAAGATAGATGATTCTACAGTTACTGAATACCAAGAACAACAGCCAACTCATCTAAACTACCTTGTTTCCACTTCAGAGGATTCTGGGGTTGGGGGCTCCTTGTACACTGGGTCATCTCACTTTCAGTTGTCACTATATCCTTCTTGATATTTCTTGAGATAGCCTCCCTGGCACCCAAATGTCCCACATCAGACTGTGTGAGTCCAGTGAGGCAGTTCATTCTCAGCAGTAGATATTCTTTTCCCTAGTTTCACCAGTACCTCATTTATGCTCTTTGCTCTCTACTTCCATTGATTTCTTCCTCCACCTTTCAATGCTCACTTCTTAACTATTTATTTCCCTACTCACTCTAGGTTACCTGAGTCTGCCAATTTCCTTTGGACAAGGGAACTTGAACTTACTCAACTGCTACTAAGGCCTACTAAATACCAAGCCCTTTACTTACTGTGAAGAATTCTAATATGACTATGACACCATTCCTACCCTCAAAGAGCTCAAGGTCTAATGAAGAACAGATTTTATAAATAAATGTCAATAATTCCACTTAATAAGGCTGATGATAGAAATATAAAGGGAAAAATTCAATTTAAGAAGTTTTATACAGAACCTGCCAGAGAAAATAATAAGGGAAAGAAAATCCTACAAGATAAAAATCAAAAGAAAAAAAAAACCCACATCGTGAAAAATTCAATTCTTAAACTAGCTAAGTACAGGATGTATATTGAGATATCCAGTGGGGAACCACTGGAGATTTATAAGCAAAGAACTGTTTGATAAGATTTATCTTCAAAAAGATGTTTCCTATGGCAATATAGGGAAAGGTTTGAAGGAAAAAGAGGAGAGAAAAAGAAAAGTCAGCAGGCTGTTTAATAATCTAAGTGGTCATCAGGTCCTGGCAGTGGCAGAAAAATGACACATATTTGGAAGATTTAGGAGGTAGAATGGATATAATCTATTGACAGAGTAGTTCTAAAGAGCATGGAGGTAATTATTCAGAATGGCCCCAGTTTCTGCTTAGTTAAAAAATTATTTCAGGGGAGAGAAAATAGGATGAATAGATGGAGCACAGGGGATTTCAGCACTGTGAGACTACTGTGTAAGCTCCTCTAATGGTGAATACATGTCATTATACATTCATCAAAATCTCTTGAATCTACAACACTATGAGTGAGCCCTACATGCACTATGACCTTTTGTTAATAATAATTTACATCATTATGTTGGCTCATCAAATGTACCACACTAATGCAAAATGTTAAGAACAGGGGAAAATGAGGGGGAAAAGTATATAGGAACGCTATACTTTCCACTCAGTTTTCCTGTAAACCTAAAACTTTTTATGAAAAAAGTAAATTATTTAAAAAAATAAATAAAATAGACCCTGGCCAGGTAATAGGTAAGTTTGGCTGGAATGTCATTCTGTATGTCAGAAGTTTGTGAATTCTATCCCTGTAGGTGCTCATACAGGAGACAACCAATCTCAATCTCAATCTCTCTCAATCTCTCTCTCTCTCTCTCTCTCTCTCTCCCCCCACCCTGCACCCCTCCCTTTTCTCCTCTCCCTAAAATCAATAAATATATTATCAGGTGAGCAATAACAACAATAACAACAATAACAATAACAATAATATAAATAAATAAGTAAGTAAGTAAGTAAGTAAGTAAGTAAGTAAATAAATAAATAAATAAATAAATAAATAAATAAATAAAAACAAGAGTGATACCAGTTTGAAGTCTCCCAGCATCTTGGGTATGCCACTTGAAGTTAGCCATACAGTCTACAAAGTATTTGGAAGGCCCGTCTCTATACTTCCTTTGGAACCCAGCATTCTGTTTCAGAGGGCTAGATTCATGTCTTTGATGTTCCTTTTGTAACAGGATGCTGCAGTTCTGGATGTGACAGGAGAGAGGGGGGCATACCTCCCATCACAGGAGTTGCACAAAATGTCTTTGTCCCTTATGAGCCCAGATTTCCTGAATGATATAATTCCTGTTAACATATTTTACATTCATAAACCTGAACATAAATACAAAGTCTACAGATAGTTTGTACATACAGAGTTCTGACTTATCACAGCTATAGAATCTGGAGTTTTTCAGTTCCTGTATCTCATGCTTCAAATGCTTCAAATGTGAGACAGTACATAGACTACAAACTGCATTTTGTACAATTCTAATGGATACATGAAGACAGGAGCAATAGAAGAATAAAAGGGAAAAAATAAAAAGGTGTGAAAAACCTCCAATTCGACATTTAGAGAAAGGTGTCCTGTCAACTCTTTGCCAAGTAGATCAATACATTACCCAACATAACATTTGCCCCCAAGATAAAAATAATTAGAAAAAAAGCTACCTCCTTCCTTGCATGCAGAGATATAAATGGAGTGTGACCCAAAAAACAGGGAACACACAACACATGAATTTAGAGTACAACAGAGACAGCCATGATTCCTAGCTGTTGTATCCATACCTCTAGGAATAAGCAATTCGTCACTTCCAAAGGATGTTTACTCAACTTCAGACATATCTGATGCCAAAAGAACCTAGTTATGTACAGACTGAAAAGAACAGATCTACCTTCAATAATTAATTCATTTACTTAACCTATGAATTGGGTATACACACTGTATGCTATAGACTTAATGTTTGTGTTTCCCCCTAAATTCACATGTTTATAGTCTTTACCTTCATGTGATGGTAAAGACTTCACCATCTTTAGAGGTGTTTGTTTAGAGGTGGAGCTTTTTGGAGATAATTAGGTTTAGATGGGGTCATGAAGGTGGGGACCCTGTGATGGGATTAGTGACTTTATCAAAAGAAACACCAGAGCTCCTACTCTTTTTCACAGCAGGTAGAAGGTGGCCATCTGCAAACCAGGAAGAGGGTTTTCGCCAGAAACCACACCTGCAAACACACAGACCTTAGACTTCCCAACCTCCAGAACCGTGACAAATCATTCCTGTTGTTTAACACACCTAGTCTATAGGATTTTGTTATGGTAGCTGAGCTGTGTCAGGCACTGTGTTGTGTTGAGCACTGGTTACAAAATGGGGAAAAACAGTCCCCAGATCCATGGAGTTTATTATCTGGAAGGATGGATGCATATTAAACAAAAAGTAAATACATAAATACATACTTATGAAATGTGATAATTGCTAAGAAAGAAAAGTGCTGGAGTCTATGAAAGACAAAAGCAGAAAAGGGTGATTTAAATTAAGAATTTTTTCTTTATCATACAAGTTTAGAACTATTTTTTTAAATTTTACTGGGGATTTTCTAGATTAGTGATTTCTAATTTAACTTAATTATAGTGGCGTAATATGTTCTTTAACACTTTACTCTTTTGAAATTTAGTAAGGTTTAACTCTATGACCAATGAATGATCTGTCTTGTTGGATGTTCAACAAATACTTGAAAAAAATGTGTACTCTGTAATTGTTGAATGTAGTGTTGTAGTCTAGAAATGTCAATTACCATTTCAATTTTCATTTAAATTTAAATTTAAATTTTCTATTTAAATTTAAATTTTCTATAGCCTTACTGTCCTTTAGTTTATGTCAATTTCTAAGAGAATAAAGTGGAAATACTATTTTAGATTTTTCTATGTCTCCCATGAGACTTGTCAGATTTTACCTCTTAAACTTTGACACTTTATATTTAGAATTGTTGTCCTTCCAGTGAAATTGAGCCTTTTATCATTGTAATTCCCAATGGCAGTGATTATCAACTGGTGTGCTGCAAGAATTTTTAAAGCATGCAATACCTAATTATTTAGTCAGGGGCACTATACCCTTTTCTTTTAGATTGTCAAATTAAAAGACAACAGCCCACACAACAGTAGCTGTCCACTGTGAATGAATCAAAATTATACCTATTTCTTGTAATATCAGCAAAAAATATACTTTTGGTGTGCTGCACAATTTTAGTAATTAATTTACATGTGCCATGAGATGAAAAACTTTGAAAATCACTGCTCATGCTATAAAGTCTACTTTGTCTGATATTAAGGGAGCTTCACAGCTTTCTTTTGCTTACTGTTTTCACAGCATATCTCTTCTCTTTCCTCTCAACACACGTGCACCTTTATGTTTAAAATGCTTGTAGACAGCATATTTTTTCTCAGTCTTATGCTTATTAATGATAGAAGGTCTGATTTGATCAGACCTGTTACTCCATCATGGCATGTGGAGGAAGTGCCATGTTCTTTGTTACGAGTACCATTACTATGCAATGTCTTCCTTTTCCAGTTTGTAGTGCCCCAAAGGCAAAAACTGATATGTAACTCTGTTAAAATGCATTTGTTAGATGCAACCAATTGCTTCAGACTGTTGAGATTTTAAAGATCATTTTTCTTTTTTTCTAATCAAAAGCAGAGCTTTACAGACTTCAGTGTGAATATAGATCATCGGGAGACCTCATTAGATGTGGATTCTGATTCAGGAGACCTAAGTAAGGCAAGGCTCCAATTTATGCCGGCAAGGAGGCTCTGTGTACCGCACTTTGAATAACAAGGGTCTACAGAATTTGCTAATTCACAATTACTCAGGTCTTCTAATTCTGAGGTTATAAACTTGAATGACTTGATGGTGGAAAGTGGGCATGTGAGAGTGTGAAGCCAGCAGGGGCCAGTGAAGAGAGCTAGCACAATCAAGAAATATAAAATGTAAACATTTTAAACATTATGCTCCCCCCAAGAGTTGATAAGGTAAATTCAGATCATATTCATCTCATTATAATTACTGTTCAATATCTTTATCCATATATTAGAATTTATTTTTATTAATCATTTTTTACATTTTCATTTGACTGCAGTTGTCTCCATTTTCACACCACCACTTTCCCCCACCACACGCACACCCACCTCCCACCCTAAATCCTATGCCTCTTTGGCTTTGTCCATGGGTCCTTTATACATAATCCTTGAGGACCCTTTCCCTTCTTTCCCATTATCTCCCTCACCCATCCCCTCTGGTTACTGTCAGTTTGCTCTTTATTTCCATGTCTCTGGTCATATTTCACTTGCTTCTTTGTTTTGTTGATTAGGTTCCATTTATGGGTGAGATCATATGGTATTTGTCTTTCACTGCCTGGCTTATTTCACTTAGCATAATGCTCTCCATTACCATCATGCTGTTGCAAAGGGTTAGAGCTCCTTCTTTTTTTCTGCTGTGTAGAATTACATCATGCAAATGTACCACAGTTTTTTGATCCACTCATTTACTGATGGGCACTTAGGCTGCTTCCAGCACTTGGCTATTATAAATTGTGCTGCTATGAACATTGGAGAGCATAGGTTCTTTTGAATTGGTGTTTCAGGATTCTTAGGGTATAATCCAAGCAAGGGAATTGCTGGGTCAAAAGGCAAATCCAGTTTTAATTTTCTGAGGAAATTCCACACTGTTTCCACAGTGGTGGCACCAGTCTGCATTCCCATCAACAGTGCACTAGGGTTCCCCTTTCTCCACATCCTCTCCAATGCTTGTTGTTTGTTGATTTGTTTATTGTGATAGCCATTCTGACTGGTGTGAAGTGGTATCTCATTGTGGTTTTAATTTGCATCTCTCTGATGGCTAGTGATGCTGAGCATCCTTTCATATGTCTCTGGATCCTCTGAATGTCCTCCTTGGAGAAGTGTCTCTTCAGATCCTTTGCCCATTTTTTAAATGAGGTTGTTTGTCTTCCTGGAGTGGAGTCATGTGAGTTCTTTATATATCTTAGAGATCAAACCCTTATCCAAAGTATCATTGGCAAATATCTTTTCCCATACAGTTACTTCTCTTTTCATTTTAATGCTATTTTCTTTAGCCATGCAGAAGTTTTTATTTTGATGTAGTCCCATTTGTTTATTCTTTCCTTTATGTCCCTTACTCTAGGGCACATATTGGTGAAAATATTGTTGCATGGAATATCTGAGATTTTCCTGCCTGCATTCTCCTCTGGGACTTTCATAGTGTCACAATTTATATTTAAGTCTTTTATCCACCTTGACTTTGTTTTTGTGTATGGTGTAAGTTGGTGGTCGAGTTTCTTCTTTTTGCATGTAGCTATCTAAATCTTCCAATACCATTTGTTGAAGAGGCTATTTTTACTCCATTTTATGCTTCTTTCCCATTTGTCAAATATTAATTGACCATAGAGACTTGGGTTTATTTCTGGGCTCTCTGATCTGTTCCATTGGTCTGTTGTTATGCCCGTAACAGACTATTTTGATTATAATGGCCTTGTGATATAATTTATGTCAGATATGTGATCCTCCCTATTTTGTACTTCTTCCTCAAAATTCCTGAGGCTATTTGGAGTCATTCATGGTCCCATATAAATTTTTGAAATGTTTAATGTATATCTGTGAAATATGTCATTGGTATTTAATAGGGATTGCATTGAATCTATAAATTGACCTTAAAATTGACATAGGTCTTATTAAAACCCATATATATTTCTCTGCCTTTAAAATATATTTTATATATATATATATATTTTAAATATATCTATCATAAGACTTTCACTTACCAATATATAAAGTTCCTCCACATATTTTCATGGCTTAATAGTTCATTTCTTCTTGGCACTGAATAATATTCCATTGTCTGGATGTATCAAAGTTTATTCATCCATTCACCTACTAAAGGATGTCTTGATTGCTTCCACATTTTGGTAAATAAAGCTGCTATAAAGATTCATGGGAATGCTTTTGTGTTCATGTGTTTTCGGTTAGTTGGGATAAATAATACCAAGGAGCATGACTTCTGGGTGACACACTATGAGTACATTTACTTTTGTAAGAAACTGTTGAACTTTCTTCTAAAGAAACTATACCATTTCGAATTACCATCAGCGATAAAACAGAGTTCTTGTTCCTCCACATTCTCACCAGCATTTGATGGTATCAGTATTTTGAATGTGGCCATTCTAACGGGTGTGTAGTATATCTAACTTTTGAGTTATTTTTCAGTTCTTTAATGTTATATGACACTACACACCTTTTCATATGCTTTTCTGCCATGTGTATGTCTTGTTTCCTAAGGTTTCTGTTCACATCTTTTGCTCATTTCTTCAAAATGGGTTGTTTGTTTTCTTCATTACTATATAAATAGTTCTTTGTATATTACTGATGTATTTTGCAAGGATTTTCTCCCACTCTGTAACTTCTCATTTTAAGTGTCTTTGTCACAGAATTTTTTATGTTAATTAAGTTTAGCATCAATTTATTACTGATTATTCTTTTGGTTTTGAGTCTAAGAAGTCATCATTAAACCCAAGGTCATCTAGAATTTCAGTTTATCATAATGATAAACTGCAAAAAATGATACACCACTTAAAATCAAATGTTTATAGCAAGGAATAGTAGTTATTTCTTTTTAAAAAAATTACTTATTTATTTTTAGAGGGATAAAGAGGAAAAAAGAAAGGGAGAGAGACATCAGTGTTTGGTTGCCTCTCACGCACCTTCTACTAGGGACCTGGCTTGCAACCCTCAGGCATGTGTCCTGACAGGAATCGAACCAGCAACCCTTGGGTTCACAGGCCAGCACTCAACCAACTGAGCTGCTATACACACTGGCAGGGCTGGTTATTTCTTTATAATAACATGACTGAAAGGAAAACTAGCTTGGGATAAATTAGGCTACTGGTGAATTCAGGTTTTTTTCCTTTTATTTTTCTCCTGTGAAAATGTGTAGATATATGGGCACAAGAAAAAGTTCCATTCAAAAAATCAAGAAGAAACTATTCCAAACTCACTCTACAAAGCTAGCATTTCCCTGATAGCAAAACAAAAGACATTATAAAAAGAAAATTATAGTCCAATGTCCTTGATGAACATAGATACAAAAATTCTCAACTAATTATTATGAAACTGGATCTGACAATACATTATAAAGATTATACCCATGACTTGGTGAGATTTATCCCAGGGATGCAAGGATGGTTTAACATCCATAAATCAAACAATGATATACCACATTAACAAAATTAAGTATAAAATATTTATTTGCAAAGTAACTATAAATACTTATAGGAGGATTATAATCATTATCGAATAGTTTTATATTAGTTTGAAAATGTATATTTGGATTAATAAGAAAGATACATTGATAGAAGACAAAAGCAATAATTTATTCTTCAGGGAACCTAATTAAATGACTAGGCAATTTTTTTCATTATAGAGAATAATGTCTCATAAACCTAAGGAATAATGCTACCAACTTATTGGATATTTTCGGGAGATGGGAGCAAATTAATGGGAACAGTAATTGGAGATTCAAGTTTATCCTGCATCATCTCAGGGGATTTTCTTTTATATCTACATAGACAAAGCAGTGCAAAGTAGCAGCAATGGAAGGCCCCTAGTTTCCTCTGGGCTGTGCAGGGTATAGTACAGAAACCTCAGTTCACTGGCATTTGTCACTGGTACAGAGAATAAAAATACCAGAAAAAAAGGTTAAAAAAAACCCTACACTATGGATTTTCTCACTGTTAAAGGGCTGGATCAATGAGAATCCAAGAAACAGAAACTCTGTCTCTAAGACAAAAACTCAAACAAGAAAGTTTTCCACCTAGGCACAGGACTGGTTATAGCAATTTACATCATAGTTTCTACCTATATTTCCAAAATTAAGTCCTAAGAGGATGAATCTACCTGCAACCAGGTGTACTATTGGGGGATCCAAGGAGACCCTATCTACCTGTTTATGAAAGGATTCAGAATCAAGGAAAAGCAAACTAAATACCAAAAACAACTATGCAAAGCCATAAAGAAAAGATGCAGCATTTAAAATAATGTATAAATATATCTACATTATATTTCACTAAATACACTAAAAACAGATTGTTAGAAAAATATATGCTAAGAAAATGAAGTCAAATTTTAAAAATATTTGTTTCTCTATAGGTATAATTCATTATAATAAGAACTTGTGCCATAAATAATAGCTAAGAAATAAAAGAGATACTAACAGAGTGGGAGGAAGAAAGAATAAATGGAAATAAAACCACAGAATTTATACATTCATTAATGTTGTTGACAAAGCATATGAACACTGGAGAAAATCTAATCAGAAATGTGGAAGACATACTGAAAAACTCTTCCAGAATAAAAATGAAATGGACCATGAGAAAATGATCAAAGAGGAGACAATAGAAATGGAGAACTAATAGCACCAACATATAAGAAAATTAATGTTCCTGAAAACAAGATAAAGATAAATGGGAAAGATAAAGTAGATAGGAAAGATTTAATAGATGACAAAAATTATTGAGCTAAAGTTCAAGTTTCTTTTGGCATGTAAATAGGAATCATAGAATTCCAAGCATAATTAATCACATGTAGGTTCAC
>PVKM010028871.1:0-18057 GCA_004027735.1 Carollia perspicillata
GTTGGTCAGGCCTGGGGGAAGGTGAAAGGAGTGGCCGTCATTCCAGAGCTGCACAACTCAATCTCTTCTGGATTCTGCTTAGACCTCAGTAGGGTGGGGCCACAAGGCATCAATAAGGTGGGTCCACCTAGAGCCTAGAAGGTGGGGTAGAGGATTTCCCATGAAGGGGAGGCATATGTCAGGTTCACAGGAAAGTAAGGGGAATGACCCTTGTCCCAAAGTCACATAACTCAGTCATTGAGACCCACTGAGTCATCCCAAACCTCTACACACTGGCCCAAGCAGTTGACTCCTAAGCAGGGCATAAATTCCACAGGATGAAGAGATTAGGAGTCCAGAAGATGGTAGTATTACATTCCCCCAGGTTGATGCCATAAGGTGTGGAGTGTTCCACTGACGAAAGATGGCATCTGTAGTGTGGGTCCCAGCACCTCTCCTCTTAGTTCTCTCCTAGAGTCACAAACCCAAATCTCTCCTCACGTGATTCTATTTCACTCTACCTTTTCTCTGCCAGAGCTCATGTTGAGTGACTGTGATCAAGATTTTGTACATTGGCCCTTTAGGAAGATGTCTGTGTCTCTGGCAGATTCCATCTCTCAATGGCAGACAGAATTTTTGCTGACTTTCACAGCCAGGTGTTATGTGGGTACCTCTTCCTAGCTCTGCTGCTCTGGGACGACAGTCTAGTATAAGGTTGAGATCCTGTGTTCCTCAAGAGAAACCTTTTCAGCTGGGATATCCCTCCAAAATCTGTTTCACCCACAGGAGCCAGGCCAGCCCTATTTTCATCTCCACACTTTCTACCAGTCTCAGTGTGGCTTCTTCTGTAGATCTTTGGTTATAAGACTTCTATACAGCTAGTCTTCAGTTGGTTATTCAGATCAACTATTCTATACTTTGGTTGTAATTCCAGTTTGATTTGGGAGAAGTTAAGTGTAACATCCACCTAGTCCTCCACCACTTTGGATCTCTCCATTAACGCTCTGATACTGCCAGCTATAGATTGTAGGCTTTCTCTTGCTCTTCTTGGAAAATATGAGCTTTTTAAAAGTAATTTCTCTTTCCTGTTTTGGAATTCAAAGTTTTGTCACGTAGCTAACTACCAGGATGATACCAGAAGATGGCACGCACATATTCTTTCTTGTAGAAAGGAATGTCTACTGCATTGCTTTAAAATATATTTAATCCATCTTTGTTAGTAGCGAACTGTCCACCTTTTCTAAACATTTACACTATTCAAAAAAATTGGAAAAATAAACTTGAATTTTTTAATCATATAATCTAAAATTTTAAGATAAAGCATTAGATACACCAATACAACAAAACTCATAAACATGCTAATTTATCCTTACTCCAGATTTATTTACTATGCCTTAACAAAGGAAGACATTATACAGAACATACATGACTTTCTTCTCTATATTGCAGAAATTTGCACTCTAAATCCCAATGTCCCACAGCAATCAACATCCAGCCTATAGAGCACATTACCTGAAATAACTGAACAAGTTTGCTGGATCAATTTGAACTTTTCTAGACATCTGAAAGACATTTAACTTAACTCCAGATCTGAGAAACAAATTTAGTGAATAAAAAGCCTTCAAGACAACAGGCATATTTTATTTTTATCTCTCAAGCACAAAGAAATTTAATTCAAGAATTACTTAGCAAGAATGTTCTGTTATAAATGCTGTGGATAGCATTAGCAAAGAAGGTCTCTTCCTACCATCAGGCAGCTTACAACTGAGTTGTATGTTGAAAAAATATATATTCATGAAATTACTAAATAAAAATAATGTAAATGTGGTAGACATAATTCTAAGATGATTCCTATGATCTCCAATTCTTCTTATCACTCCTGTGATTATGTTATATTGCATGACAAAGGGGATTTTGCAGATGTAATTAAGGTTACTAATCAGTTGACTACAAGATAAAGACATTATCCTGGTGAAACTAATATACTCACATGAATCCTTTAAAAGTAGAAAACTGTTTCCTCAGCTAGTCCCAGAAGAGGAGGTCAGAAAGATTCAAAGAGTGAGAAGGACTTGACATGCCATTTCTGGCTTGCAGATGAATAAGGCCATGTAGCAGGAAGTGCAAGCAGCCCTTGGGAGCTGAAAGAGGCCTCCAGCTAATAGCCAACACGGTAACAGGAACCTCAGTATTACAGCTCCAAGGAACTGTGCTCTGCCAACAACTGCAATGAGCTTGGAAATAGATTCTCCACCAATGTTTCCAGATCAGAGCTCAGACTAGCTGACACCTGATTCCAACCTCATAAAAATCCCAAGCAGTCAATCCAATTGAGCATGTCTCAACGTCTAACCCATAGAACTGTTAGATAATAAATAGGCATTGGTTTTAGCTCATAAATTTATAGTCATTGCACAGAATATAATTTTAAACAATATAATGTAATAGTATACAATTAGTGCTAAGTGAATCACAAACATTCGGATATATATGAAAATTTAAATCAGCAAAAGATTAATGTGGATGAAATGGACAATCTCCTCCTTGTTTGTTGCAAGTATCATGCTAATTCTTATCTTTTTGACTTTTGCACATTCTATGTTTCTTGCCTCCAATGACCTTTACCTTATTAAGCATTCATCAACACAGAACCCACCTCTTCACTAATGCCTTCTCTGACATCTCTAATTTATAATGTCATCTCTCATCAATGACCCTCTGTTGAATTTATACTCATTTCTGAGAACCTTTCCACTGAATTCATTGTTTTATTTTTTCCTCTCTCAAAACCCAGGCTTCTAAACTTTTTGTGTCCTCAAATAATAAGATTAATTATTATTAAGTACCTGACTAAAAATATGTCCTACCTACCCTGTAGATAAAGACTTGAATAAAATTTAAGGACTTTTGTATTCATCTTACTTAAACCAGATTAAGGCTTTCTTTTGTTCCCATCATACTGATTGCTAAACACTTAACCTTACCTTTTTCCAAATCACAGTTTTAAAATATCTCTGCACAATTGGCTTAATGTGTTCAGTGTTGACCCCACATGTTCAATTCCACTGAAGACATAGGTTGGTAAAATGCCTTTGCTGTAAAAACTTACATACTCAATTGATTCTTATATCAAGAGTTAAACTATACCAGGATGCTATTTTTAGCATTGCTAAAATTACTTCTTGAGAAATTATTGCTATTTCAGTGGCCTCTTATACATCTAAGAACATAAAGGCTTTAATGTAGAAATATTATCTTTATATTTTGCTGACATGCTGCTGCTGCTTGGGCAACAATCAGTTTATTTATGACCATCTGAAACCATTTTCTGGAACAAAAAAAAAAAACCCTTTTTTCTCTCTTTGTTACATTCCTCTCCTCAAGTGACTGAGTGTTTTTGTTTTCCCCTTTTAGTTCTTTACAAGATAAATATCTGAAGAAAAATGATTGTCTCTGAAAGCTGGTTGTTGCTAAAAAGCAGAAAATATTTGAAAAGAAACAATTAATATTCTTCCCAAAATCTTCAGAAATTTAGAGTTATACAACACCAATACCAACCCTCTTGCAACTCAATTTCTGCCTCCAAAAGATTTTTAATCATTTCCCAAAAAGCTTTTTAAAGCACTTTTTTCTCCTTTTCCAGGAAGCTAGTGTTACTCTGAATAGTTTGCAGTAGTTCCCATATTCATGAAGATAAATCACCAAAAACAACTTAAAAAATAGGTGACTTCAATGCCATTTTTACAGAAGGGAACCATGGGTCATATTCAGAAGATTTTGACTCAGTTCTTTCACTTACAGACAGTGCCATCTTTTCACTTTCCTGATCCCCAAATACCACATCCATAAAGTGGAGGTCAACATACCTACCCAGAACAGATCATGGGATAACAGAGAGAATTGAATTATGCCAAATACATTACATTTACTTTAACAGTAGCAAAATGTTTTATGAATTCAAGGCACCCAATTATTGGTAAATTGAGATTATAAATTATATACTATATGCATAAATAACAAGGTCTCAAAATTTTATATTTTCTCAAAGTTCAAGCAAAAACTGATTTCTATTCAATAGACATTTATTAACTAAATGTAAAATATCTAGCTCAACATGATGAGCTTAATATAAAAATCTACTTTTAAATTCAAGAATAAAGTCTTTAAAAATCTGTGAAATCTATTAATTATTTTAAATATATTAAAATATATTATAACTAATTATATATTATTATGTATGCTCATTAGCACTCAGCCACTAGGATAAGTGCTTCACTTTCATTATGTCCTTTAGTTCTCACAACAACCATAATCCTGGGAGATAGGAATCATTATCCTCCCCACTGCAGATGAGGCATCCAAGGTTCAGGGAATAAGTTCAGAGAATGTCCGAGACCTGTCAAAGTATACAGGTAATAATAGGTAGAGTGACTGGGATTCACACATAGGTGTGTGGTCTTCAAAATCCTTTCAATTTACTGCATCACATACATTAGAATACAAGAAAGAATATATATACAAAATCAAATGATGCAGTGCCTTTACAAGTGCTATGGATCAGAGAAGGGATCTGGACCAAGAAAGGAAGGCTTCACAGAAGCAGTGATGTTGAGTTACAATGTGAAGTATAACTTTGAGATTGCAGACTATTCCATGAAACACTGAGTATAGACTAGGCACAAAATGGACACTTAACAAATACTGAATAAATAAAACAAAAGTGACTTCCCTAGGCCTGATGATGAGCATTTAATTTTAGGAATCTAAATTTATCATTTCCAACTTTTCCTTGATTGGTAAACTTTCTTTTTCCCATATGGACCTGACGTGCTTAACATTTCGTTTGCATACATAGAGCCAGATACTCTGAGTTCTCATTGATGTTATCATCATTCTGTGCCCTCTTCATACTGAGAATCCATTTGAAAATCAGTCATGTAAAAACTCTTTAAATAAAGATTTAGTTCCTGATTTCTAAAAGATCCAGCACATGCAAAAGAATTTAAAGGAATATTTTCAAAACAAGACTTTGTAAATAATATAGAGAAATTTACATCTGGGTAAATGACAATTAATTAGTCTTTTAATGATGACTATTATGCTCTTCCATCTGGCAAGCTATTCATTTTTACCTTTTAAATTAAACTAAAAGACCATTGGGCTAGATTTTATTTCCCTATTCCATATTTCTAGGTTCCATTCAGTATATTGTTGAGGGTATCGTGCAAAATGACATTTTTGTATTTTAGTCTTTGCTAAATATTGAAATTGGACAATCAAACTGGTTAAAGCCACTTCTTTCTCTGTTCTTCCCACAACTAGTATTCTGTATCAGCCCAGACTCCTCATTTTGAAAGTAATGCATAACCCAATCCAAACTGGCTTCAACAGCAAAGAGGATTTATTGACTCACGTAACTGAAAGTTGGGAGAAATGGAAGACTTCATCGTTGGTCTGATTTAGCAGATCAGCCTGGTTTCTTTCCTTCTGCTCTCCACTTTTCTTTTAATTAGAACCATCCAGTGTCTTTCTTCTCTGCTGTGACAAAAAAAAAATGTTTTATCATTTCTGATTTTTTTAGACTATTCTTCTCTGAACCCAGGGACAAAGTGAACGTGATTAGCTTGTTAGGTTTAAAAAAATTAGGACCCACCCCTACAACTGTGGGTACAGTCATTCTCTCCCTGTCTCATCCCGCCCCTAACCGCAGGGCTACTACTACACAATGGAAGAGAGAAAGATGGGATAGTGGGACAGAAACACAACATCCACTGTACAATCCTAACTGTCTGGTCAGACAATCCTTCCCAACATTTCAACAAATTTCCATTGTCTACGTCATTCCTTAGTCCACACGATGTCCCAAGACTTTTCCTTCTAGGAAACACTCCCTTAGTTTCCTCCTTCATGTTCCATGGAGTAAGCAGACTTGGGAAGCAGCCTTCACACTGTGAATCAAAATTAAAGAAAGAAAAGGTACCACCAATTTATAGCCAACTATTTAATTCACTGGTTTATCAAAACAGATTCCTGGGCCTATCCATACACATTCCAAAAGGGGTGCATGAGGACTGAGAGAAGTAAAACAAGCAGCTTTCGAGGATTTGGTACGGACACTTTCCTCAATGGCAGGTAACTGGACACCAAGGTGTAATTCCTGCTTCTTCATAAACTGGCAGTAACATTCATCCATGTGGTGGCAACCTGCCCAGCAATGTGCTTGGTGGGTAACTGAGACCATTTTAATTAATTAGTATTCTTGAATGCTTTGACTCAATTCCTCAAGGAAATTTATTTTCCAGAAGCAGACAGATTAATATTTCTAAATGTATATGGGTCTATGTATCTAAAACATATTTTGCCATGTAAAAAAAGGCTACATAAAAACCCTACCCTGGAAACAAAATACCTCCAAAGGAAGAAAACAAAGCAAATGCCTATGAAAGAGCAGAATATGGTTTAGTCTGAGCAGACCACTCCGAAAAGAAAATCATCAAGATGAGCCATCTGTGCACAAAACATGAAGCACACTCAACTAAATTTTCTTTTATCTTTGTTTATGTAACAACTCATATTAACTTTCAAAGGGACTTCTATATTGTGAACCCTGAATTAGAAATGATATATGTAGCAAAATCTCATCAAATTCATCAGTCAGAAAAGTAAAGCATTTTAACTCTCATTTAAACATGGTTTGTTTGTTTAGCAAACAAAATACATTGTCTAACTTAAACTTAAAGAAAGCCTAATTAATTTGAATGCTACCTTGATTACATTTACTATTGATCCAGGGAAAGAATTTACTAACATGCTGGAACCGTTGAATGCCAGTCTCTGCTTTTTTTCTTATTTAGCACACAATAAAAATCACAGAATAAGGTAGGAATCCTGGTTTTATGTTCCAAGTTGAAAAATTTCACACATTTCTTAGTCATTATTACAGGGTAGAATTATGAAGTGTTGGGCACTTTCATTTATAACTTTTACTAGTTAAAATAAACATGTTATCTTTTAAAAAGAAATTATTTTCACTCCCAAGATATTTTCCTGCATCTTCCTAATATGGAAAAAAGTCCTTCAAAGAAGAGACCACAGTTGTGAAGTTTTGGTATATTCCTTCCATAGACAAACCTCTTTCTTGCAAAAGGAACCTATATTGTAATTGAAAAAAAAGTGCTTTCCAAGAACAAATTTTGCTAAATAGTGCAATGATCATAAATTGAGTAAATTTTTCTCCTAGTCATGATAGGAGACAGATAGCATAGAACACGGAGGTGATTATAGCTCTGTTACTACTAGTACCTTGGTAAACATCCTTCTTGAGGAAATAAATAAATAACATGTTTATATTTCAGAAATGAAGTTGGTTATTTTCCAATTGTCATTAATAATGGTTGATATTTCAAGTCACCGGGTTGCTGATCTGTGCTAGAATCCTGAGGTCCGGACCAATCTCCAGTGAAGTATACTGGCCATGGAATCAGAATGTAGACCCAAGGTCTATCTAGAGACCAGGCAGTCTAGTTGAGGCATCAGAACCAGGCACAGAGGCAGAAAGCAGGAGTGAGCTGGGAATTTAGACCAGAAGAGAAGGTGTGGATGGAGAGGGGACACCGCAGGAGCTTGGAATGGAATGTTTCCCTAAGCCTCGAAGCATATCTGAACAACCCTTTAACAGCACCTGAGACTTCCAGCGATGGGGTAGGGAAGATCTATTACAGGAGGGTCTACAGGCCAAGTTATCTCAGACATACCTAAGAAGCTCACAAAACTCTCTGCTCAGATCAATTTAGGAGATTTTTTTTAATTGTCTCTATTCATGCCTTAGGCAACTTTGTTATCACAGAAAGAATTGAACATCCTTGTCAGAATGATCTGTAATTTTTCTCTACAGAATGACTGTCAAATACACGCAGAATATTTTTTCCAATGTCCAAATGAAAAAATAATGAACTTCCTCCAAGTTTTCCTTGTGAGAATATGAAAAGTACCCTACTCTCCCAGGGAATGAGAGTATTCAATACAAGTTTCTACATGAGACCCACATTGAAAGTGTAATGGGGTTCAGCCAGGCCCCTCCACAAAGAGGGGTTTGTAATGGGGCTCAGAACTTGGGATGTCCAGGAAGTATAAAAATATAGGATATCTTCACCCCCACAAGTTGAGACTGCAGGATGGGACACATGGAGCAGGGCCATTGAGAGTTATTTTGTTTATCAACAGTTGGTCAGCTTCATGCCTGATATGCCAAAACAGTTATTTTACCTATCTATAACAGCTGGCTAGCTTCCCAAATATGTTAAGTAGCAGTGGCCATGCTTTAAGCCTGGGAGATGGCAGTGACTTCAACCCATGACATAACTGGGAGGCAGCTCTCCCTGGTTACAGTGCTTGCAGGAGAGCTTGGAGATGGTTCCCTCCATGTCATGGGGCCACACCTGCCCAGACTTACTATGGCAGCCCAGAGGGGTGAGAAAAATACAGGAGTGCTGGCAAGTGTAGTCAATTGTGGGAGGAGTCAGAAATGGGGTTGCAGAAGATTTGCACAGGGATTTGTACCCAGGTGTGGCAACCATGTGGGTTCTAATTACACAGCTTTGAGAGGAACCACATGGTTTGGGGCTCCCTTAACCATGCAGCTTAGGAAGCAGGAGAGACAATGCAACACTAGGGATGGGGACAATGCAAGACCTTGAAGGGAAGGGAAGGGGTGAAAGCTCTCACTGGTGGGCCATGAGAAGGTGCCATGTGGTTTTGGATTAAGAACTGGAGATCCCAGAGACACAGCTGATGGTGCTGGGGACTGCAGGAGACCTGCCAGCTGAGCACAGATGACTGGGAAGAAGCAGAAGCTGGCCAAGCCGTGGACTTCTGTTGTTGTTTTTTTTTTTCCTGAGATACAGTACCCTTGACGGACCTGACTGGGCAAACTGGGGAAGGAAGGACTGTGTGTGTTTGTGGGTGGTTTAAGGGACTTTGACTATTTAACAGTGACATTCTGCCATTACTCTAAACCTATATAACTTTTGAATAAATAGTTACTTTCCTTTTCACCAAACTCTGGCATTGAGAACCATAATTCCAATTCTGTGGCAGCAGGCAAAGAACCCACAGTGACAGAGGGACCCAGTAACCCCCGGTTCCATTCTGTAACAAAAGCACCCATTTCTGAATTCATAGGTAGGATTTAGAGTTCCACTAATTGTTCTAGGCCTTCTCTTTCAACTTTCATTTGGTCTCAGGATTCCTGGAGGTAGTCAGGAAACCCCAAGGCCCTGGTGTAGGCAATGTGAACATATGTTCCTGCTTACCTGCTGGGTTCTAAGAACATGCGACAGTGAAACAGGAGTCTATAAGCACCTAGAACAGGAGTTTGAAAAACCCTCCTGCAGGAGACAAAGGACTAGACTTGAACTCTCCACACTAATCCTTATTCTTCTTTTAAATTTTCCAAGCAAATAGTTAAAAGTAACTCTACATTTATCCACAACCCCTAACCACATACAGGTAAACGGCAGAGACAGTGTCCCCTAATCAAGAGGCAAACCCTGCTATCAGGTTTCAAGCGTTCTCCGTGAATTGGGCTAATCAAATTTTCACAACTGAAAGTCACCCAGACAGCTATGGTTTATCTTTTATAGTTTTCCTACAGATTCACATGAAAATGACTCTACCCTTTTAGATGGGCCCAACTCTTTTCCTCTAGCCCCAAGTCGTTAATAACAAAATAATTATTTGGTCATCATTTCCTTTTAAAAAATAACACAGTATTTATTAAGTAGGTTTTTTTCCAGTTTCAAACCAAGCCCTTTTTAAAAACATGGTAAGTCTGAATTACTTTCTCTTTAAAATGTGAATCCACTTATGAAATGCAATAGATATCTGAAAATGCCTATTTCATCAGAAATAGATTTTCATTTAAAGTATATATGGAATACATCTTGCAGAACATTTGCAATTCTGGAAAAATGTCCAGGAAATACAGACAGCTAATATATTTACTGACTTTACATAAAATGGAAAGCCATAGGATGTTGAATAGCTCTTATAGTTTAAAGGGAAGACATTATTTATGCAGTTTCCTGACTACAGCAAATAAGATATTATTCCACTTTAGACATGAGCAACTGAAGACTACAGAAATTAAGTGACTCACCCAAGGACACAAGGCTAGTAAGTGGAGGACAAAATTTTGTGACTGCCACAAATACTTTTAATCACTTATTTTATAAAACTATCTTTATCTAATTATATTTATGCTACTTTAGAAAAATTATACTATCTATGTGATTTCAACAGTTAAATAATAACCAAATGGAATAAGAAGTCATTCTGCTTATATTACATCCCTTTTCTGCAACTCTCCTGCAGGGTGGAATGTATATTGGTGGATAGAAATAAAACCAAAATGAGTTGAATTCCAAAATTCAAGTTTAAAAATGACTGAAGTAAAAATAATAATCATGAAGTAAGAGAGACCCAAGTAATGAGTCTCCAGAATATAAAATAGCAAGAATTAGTAATATTGTTTTCATTGTGAATATATGTACATACAAGGTCTGTCCAGAAGGTATCCAGCTTTGTAATATGAAAAATAGACATTTATTGAAGGAGATACAAGATACAAAAAACATACATAGGACAATGATGCCTTAATCCTCTTCAAAGTAGGCACCTTGGGACCTCACACAGTTTTCCCATTAGCCATCAGCTGCCCTGTTGTATTTTCCTGAATCTCATTGACTGTCTAAAATTTCTTCCCTTTCAAAGATGATTTTAGTTTTGGGAAATGCCATAAGTCACAGGGCACCAAATCTGGGCTATAAAGGGGGCTGAGTCACCTGGATGATTTGATGTTTCACCAAAACACCATGCACAAGATGTGATGCATGAGCAAGCACATTGTCATGATGAAGCTGCCAATCACCAGTTGTCCATAGCTGCCACCTTCTAAATCATCCAAATAGTTTCTACAGAGGAATATTTATGCTTAACACAAAATTTGATGCAAAATTGTTGTTCTGCTCACTCAGTCATTTTGAATGTGATAGTCACACAGTACACATGCTCACTTAACAGCGTTTACTGCACCCACTAATACAGTGAAGTCATCATTGTTCACACATGCACATTCCAGTCCACTCACCTTGGCTGCCAGGTTACATGGATGTCACACACACCATTGTCATTACATTAACAATGGTTGGATTTTTTCCAGACAGACCTCATATATTTCCTTTGGGGTAAATATATATCATAAAGTAACCTTAAAAAATACTTGCTGTTCATATCCTGATAACTCCAGGCATATACATTCCAAGTTACAAATAACTAACACAAAATTTCACTCTGCAAACACAGACTTTAAGAAGCTGATTTCGTATACCTTTCTTTTGTATTTGAATTCCATTAAGAAAAGTATGTAACACAGTTTATTCTCAGCTATCTAAAACCCTCAGAAATGTAGTCATTTTAAAGAATTAAGATTATAGCTTTAAAAAGCAAATGACTTTTATCATCTAGAATAGAAAACTTTCTAGAACTATTTCTAGCTTTCTTAATTAAAGTAGACAGAAAATAATTTCCCTTTACTGACTTAGAATTTTTTTTGTAAAGAAGATACCCTCTTCCCACTAAATTGTATATGAATATTTATTTACCTCTATTCCAAATGGCCCCAGATAACCATTCTTTACTAGTAATTTTACCTTATTGATTCACGTTTCTACCTCTATATCAGATTGTCGATGTCAGGCAAATGATTTATAGTAGGGGAAACAGGTTGGACTAAATGGTCTCTAAGGCCCATTCTAAGTCTATAATTCTCTTCTTTCTTCTTTCCGCTGTCATTTGCCTTCCCAAATTGGTAAGAATGCTTTCAGCTGCAAGTGACAAGACCCAGCTAAAGGTGACTTAAAGGACACTTTATCTTGCCAATTGAAAAACCTAAAGGTAATCTCAAGGGTTTATAAATTCGCTGGTCCATCAGAGTCAGAGCTCAGTTCAATTTCTCTGCAATTCTCTTGGCTTTCCCTTTACAGTTCCAATGAGGATCTTATCAGATTACCTTATCACAGGCAGACAACATTGAGCAGGGATATAATTTGCTATCTCCCTTGTCTCAAGTCCCATTTTAAAAGAAAGGAAATTTTCCCTAAAGCCTCTCATGGGAGTTCTGGTGTCATGGTCCATGACTATAATAATGCCTGCCCAATATTAACTTGTAAGGGAAGACCACCAAGATCAGACTATCACAATCAATATTTATTTACCTGTGAAGATTTGGCTAAATAAGAGTAAAAACACTAAGGCCTGCTCAACAAGAAATCAGGAAAAGAATGGTTATTAAATGTCTACCAATATACTCTTTTTGCCATTTCAAATGGGCTGCTTCTTCTCTGATATGGGCATAAAAATCATGAAGTTAGGCTAATGAATTCATGGATAAATTAAGATTCAATACCCACGGAGAGAAATCCACATTTTCCCATAAGTAAAATGTGTGAGTCTGATTGCATTAATTTCATGACAATTTTAAAAAATCTTGGAAAATTCTTTGGCCTAATTCCTTGCTTCAAGCCAAATCATACATAGGTAAACATTTATTCTTTCAAAAATATTGACTAAGGACCTCCTATATGTCAAGCATTTCACTGGGCAGTGGAGACACAAGAGTGATCAAAACCAGAAATTATTCTCATTAAAACAGAGCTTACAGTCTAAAGAACTATTGCTGAGATATGGTTAAGCATGTTAAAAAAAGAGACAACAGGTTCAAAATGGAGTCCCTTGTGCTAAACTCCATGTCACATAACCGAGACTTAATACCTAAATTAATTACAGTTCCAGACTCCCCCAGGAACAGAATGTTAAACCAGTTAATCTGAAAATACCTGGTCAGCACTTTGTGAGTAACCTGCCTGATAGACTTTTGACATTCTCTGAAGAAATGTGACCTTTCCATAAACAATCAACTCTTTGTTTGTGTAACTTCTTTGTCCTGCCCCTTTCTGCCTATAAAAGTCTTTTAGTTCAGATAGCTCTTCAGAGCTCCTTTCTATTTGCTAGATTGGGTGCTGTCCAATTAGTGAATTATCGAATAAAGCAAATATAATCTGTAAAATTTATGATCTTTGAATTTTGTTTTTAATAGTGTTATACTAGCTCACTCCCAAAACAAGGACATGAATTAGAAACCTAAAGTAGCATAAGTTTCCTTGAATAAACATATTCTATTAACATGTGAAATTATTAATCCTATTTTCTTTTCATCCAAAAACAGTACTCATATCTTGTTTCTCATTTTTGTTTTCACATACCCATAATTTCAACATAATGAAGCTGTTCTTGTCATTGTTATTTTTGCTTTACATTCTTAGATAGAAATATAAAATATTCAGTTTGAACAGTGGGTGAAAGATTATATTAAAAATTACTTCACTGGTGGCTTCTTTATTCTACCATTGCATACTTAATCAAAGGGCTCTTTGACAAGATTTCTTTAGGTGATAATATTCTAGTGGTTTGCCCTGTTGTTCCAGCAAATTGTAAGGTTTTAGTTCCTTAAAAATAATAAATACCTCTTATTTTACATTTAGACTAAAAATGAAATCATTTGCATGAGTTCTTAGTATCCTATTTATTTATACACTTCCTTCAACCTTTCCTTTCACTTCCGCATCTCCATCTTCCCATTCCAAAGAGCCTATCAGTAGGCTGTCCCCTGAAGCAAACAGTAAGTGAAACCATCTTGATGTCACATGGCGTTTCTCAATTCACAAATCCAGAGTAGTCAACTTTGCCTCAAAAAGACACTACATTGAAAAATTCATATAGATCTTTTTATTTCTCAAAATTTGTATTAAATATTTCCTGATAGTAATAGAAAATAATTGCTGCATTAAATCTGATGATGCAAAGTCCTTAAGTCTGAAAAAGATCACTATGAAACAGATAGAAATAGACATAAATTCAAAATTATATATAAAATGTTATATAAAATATAATTTACATTACTTGTTATTTTAATATTACTCTTTTAGAAATAACCCACAAAGTAAGATACACAAAAGCTAATGTTTTCTCATAGTTCCAATTCTACTCTTATATTTGCATGCAGAATTGGAGCAATACCAAGCCTTTGGAACAAGCACCCATGTTTCTCTTAATAATGCACAATCTCAACGAACACTGTTCACTTGCTACAACTGAAAACAATTTTTCATTTTTGGTAAATGCAATCTTCTCTTTCCAAATTCTGAGTTGCTGAGGACAGATACCACGTTATTCAATCATGTTGGCTCTAACACTACCTAACAAAATATTTTTCACATTATAGTCACTCAACAAATACCTAGCCTGGTAAGATATTTTTTTATTTAACTTCTTATGAAAATTAAGTTGCCAAAGTCAATAGCAACTGTTAGAATAGTCTGGAAGTGAAGAAAGCTAGCATAGGAAAGAGGAGTACCTTTGACCATTTCCAGGAATGGTGAAAACACATAACTCAAATTGATGAACCTCTCCACCAGGATCGGGATCTTACTATCTACTGAGGATGCTTATATTTATGCAAAAACAACTCGTAGGAATCAAAACACATGGCACAAGAGTGATAGAGATAAGCACTAAGAGAGTTCAAAAGACATAAATGACTCTATGCCAGAATTGTAAGAAAAGTCTTTATGGAAGAAGAGAACCTACAGGTAAATCATAAAAGGAACCAGGTTTTTTTGTCTTTTTTCAAAAAGACAAAGTATAATGGTGGGAACAGAAAAGGGTATAAATAAGCATATGAAGAGCCCTGGCTGGTGTGGCTCAGTGGACTGAGTGCTGGCCTGCAAATCAAGGGGTCAATGGTTCAATTCATGGTCTAGGGCACATGCCTGGGTTGTGGGCTGGGTCCCTAGTTGGTGACACACAAGAGGCAACCACACACTGAAGTTTCTCTTACTCTCCTCTCTCTTCTTTTCCCTCTCTAAAAATAAATAAATTAAATATTTTTTAAAAAAGAATATGAAGAAAAGAAAGTAAACCTTTCACAAAAAGTAACTCCTAATGGATCACAGACCTAAATATAAAATGTAAAATTATAAAACCTCAAAAAGAAAACAGTGGAAAACATAGATGACCTTAAGTGTTGATGCTTTTTAACATACAACATCAAAGAAATAATTGATAAGCTTGACTTTGTTAAAATTAATAACTTCTTTGTGAAAGAGGATGTCAAGAGAATTAGAAGACAAGACACAGACTTGGAGAAAATAGTTTCAAAAGATACTGATAAAGAACCACTATCGGAAATACAAAAAGAACTCTTAAAACTGAACAATAGGAAGACAAAGAACATGATTAAAAATGAGCCAAAGATCTTACTAGACACTTTACCAAAGAAAACATACAGATAGCAAATGATTATATGAAAAGATGCTACATAACATATCTCAGCAGAGAAACACAAATTAGAACAGCAGTGAGATACCTCAAGACACCAATTATAATGGCCAAAACCTGGAACACTGACAACACTAACTACTGGCAAGGATGTGAAGCAACAGGAACTCTCATCGCCAGTGGGAGTGCAAAATTGTACAGCCACTTTGGAAGACAGTTTGGAGGTTTAAACTAAACATACTGTTATTGAACAATCCAATAATCTTCCTCCTTGTACTCTACCCAAAGGAATTTAAAACTTATATCCACACACACAAAAAAAACACATCTATGTTTATAGAATCTTTATTCATGATTGTCAAAACTTGGAAGCAGCCAAGATGTCTTTCAGTAGGTGAATGGATAAATAAACTGTAGTATATCAAAACAATGGCATATTATTCAGTGCTGGAAAGAAAGAAGCTATCAAGCCATGAAAATACATGAAGGAAATTTAAATACATATTGCTAAGTGAAAGAAGCCAATCTGAAAAGCCTGCACACAATATGATTCCAACTGTATGACATTCCAATAAAGGAAAAACTATGAAGACAATAAAAACATCAGTGGTTGCCAGGGCAGGTGCCTGAGAGAAGAGAGAGGAATATGCAGAGCACAGAGGCTTTCTAATGTGGTCAAAATACTCTGCATGGTATTATGATGAATATATGTCATTATACATTTTTTTGAAACCCATAGAATATACAGCACCAACAACAAACCCTGAAGTAAACTATGGACTTGGGGTGATATGATGACTCAATGTAGGTTCATTCTTCGTTAAAAAAACAAGTATCACTCTGGTGAGTGATGTTGATAATGGGACAGGCAATACATGTTTAGAAGCAGGGGTAATGGAAAATATCTGTACCTTCCCCTTATAAGTAATATAAAATATTTTCCAGAGGAAAAGATCACCACTGTAATTAATCCCTTTGGAGTTCCAAATATGAACTCACAATCAACAATTATACAAGGAATTAACCCAAATTAAGAGGAAGAGGAGAAATAGTAAACATTAGATTTGAACCAAATATAAATCATTGTGTGAAATGTTTGAAAAAATAAAATATAAAATCATAAAAATGAGCACTTAACAAGAAACTGTCAAAAATGACCTGGTAGATTTACAAAAGTTGCCAAATAGAACCACTAAAAATAAAAAATATATATTATAGTGGAAATTAAAAACTGAATCGTTAGGTTAAAGAGCAGATTAGAACCTGAAGAAAATAAACTATGAAGAAAAAATTAAGTAAATGCAGAAAAGACATTTAATAAAAGTCAATATCTATTAATGATTAAAAAGAAAACTCTTGGAAAACTCTTGGAAAGAAAAAAACATTCTTACCCAAGAAAGAGAAGTTACAAAACTCTGAAGCATTTATTTAAATTAATAAAAAAATAATGTCCTTTATCACTGCTTCTTTAAGATGATTAAGAGAAAATATAGAGAATATCCCAGTCAATCACCTGAGGATAAGGAAGAATTTTTAAAAGGACAGAAAAGCCATTCATCATAACAGAAAAACAAATACAACTACAATATATTTCAAATTTTCTATTTCATCTAGAATACCAGAAATGGAAAAGCGAATTGTGAAATGGAAGGCATTTACAACATATATAACTGACAGATAATTTATATACAACATAAAGAAACTCTACAGTGCAATAAGAAAAAGACAGAAAGTCCAATAGAAAAATGGTCAAAAGACATGAACAAGCATTTTATAAGAGAGGAAATACAAATGCATATAAACTAGTAGAAAGATGTTTATTATTAATCAGAAAAAAATGTAAATTAATATATTAATTAGATATAATTTTAAACTTATCAAATTATCAAACATTAAGAACTCTGACAATATAGAATTTAGCAAGGTTGTAAATCAAGAATTTGTTTGTTTATTTGTTTGTTTGTTTGTTTGTTTTTGGAGAGGGGGAAGGGAAGGAGAAAGAGAGGGAGAGGAACATTATTGTGTGGTTGCCTCTTGCACACCCACCAACTGGGGACGTGGCCCACACCCCATTCATGTGCCTTGACAGGGAATTGAACTGGTGACCTTTTGATTCACAGGCCTGAGCTCAATCCACTGATCCATACCAGCCAGAGGTAGATATATTTTTAAAGAAAAATAATAGAAAAAATTTTGACACAACGAGTGATTTTTTTTTTCCTTAAGG
The DNA here is from genome assembly GCA_004027735.1 of Carollia perspicillata. Classification (NCBI taxonomy): domain Eukaryota; kingdom Metazoa; phylum Chordata; class Mammalia; order Chiroptera; family Phyllostomidae; genus Carollia; species Carollia perspicillata. The sequence continues at coordinate 17,600 of PVKM010028871.1, forward strand.
AAGATTTACATTTGTTTGCAGCAAATCCACAATCACTTTAATCAATTCCAGGGAGTGAAATGATTTAGAACTGAGCTATACTCCTTCCAAGGACCAGTCTATGTCCCATCACTTCTTACTTCCAGGGTAAAATCTCTCAAGGTTCCAACTCAAAGTATGAAAGAATAATCAGGGCTTCCACTTGACTAGTACACATCAATCTCTGGGAAACCATCAAAATGGCAGCCTCTCATCCATCCCTTCATGAATAATCAGAGGCCGTTGGAGTAAAAGTCGCCCCAAATTCCTTACTTACCTCTCTGGGTTTCTATCTTCTGCCAGATTTTAGTGCCATAATTCTTTACAATTTTTACTAAATTTTTGGTGCCTATTTTGTCTGTTTTTTTTATTGAGGTATATATAATATTGACATATAACATTATAGTCATTTTGAGTGTACAACATAATGATCAATATTT
>PVKM010028872.1:0-18046 GCA_004027735.1 Carollia perspicillata
TTGTCTAGGTTTCTAAACCATACAAATGATTGTAATGGCCAGCATGCTGTGAGATTTAAAACAAGGCATGATAAATAATTCAGCCCTTTAACTGCAATTACACCTAAAAGCATGTGTGGAATTGGGTGTGGGGTGAGGAGGGGAGAGTCGGATTAAAGATAAAGTCAATGTTTATTTTTTATTCTCTACACTTCTATATTGCTCATTTTAAACCATGCTTAAATACATTAAATTTGCAACATTTTAAAATTTTGCAGTAAAAGTAGAAAGCAAATAGGTACTTAAGATGAAATAAAATAATTTTTATCTCAAAAAAATAAAATTTTCAGTAAAGCCAGAAATACTCACTTAAAAGTACTGTGCCACAAATCTAGCACAGCCAACATCGTAGGGTTAATTGCATTCAAGTGATCCCTAATATAACTTCTTGCAGCTAAAAAAGATTTCCTCCAAGGTTTTGGAAGAATTTTCATTCTGAAAACAAAGAGAAAATATTCCATTATCTTCTTTAAAAATCAAAAGAAAGTATTTTTATAGTCAATGTACTTTTTGAGTAATAGTGATTTAATTTTAATTAAAAATATGATATGTCCCTCATGGTAATAACAAGTCATGTTCTTTATGGCTTAGTGTTATTTCAGGATAATAATGCATGTGAAATTAGATTTGAATTTTTATTACATAAGGTAATTAATTTCTTTCTCTAAATACTTGATTCTATTGAGTCCAAAAATAAATCATCATGATCAGACAGAAACATGGTATGTCATATATACATCTTGAAAGATTTACTTAAAGAGGACACAAAACATTTATTTTTCCCTTTATTTTTAAAACATTTTAAGGATATAGTACATCCTACCTATGGAAATCCCCTTGAAATTCACCTCTGTTTATGTGTAAACGTCACTTACAAAATCACTGACACTAACATTCTTATATAAAGACATTTATTCTGTAGCTCCTACGACTTGAGTAACCATCTACCCACTATCTATCAATTTGTAAAGTAACACATATCAGGGCTTATATAGTTAGAACTACCAGTTGTATATTGGAAGTACATAAAATATAAACATATATCTGAGAAAATGATTCCAGTGTACAAAGATATACACATACACAGGAATGGTCCCACAATTAACGTTCTTAGAGAAACTGAGAGCTTACTCAGCACGATGTGGGGGCAGCTCATCTGCCTTTTTATCATCTTTTTCTCTGGGATCTTTTAAAACAAAATCAACTAAAAGAAAATAGAAAAGTTCTGATTAATCACCTTATATTAATTGCAGTATGTTTCCAAGTAATTGCAAAACTAATTCCATTAAAATTGTTTAAATTATGTTGTTTTTAAAAATAATAATTTGTGCATTAATTAATGCAAAAAATAATTATGAAAAATATGTGATGTCTTTGTCTTTGAGAGTATTTGTTTCTTACCGATATCCCCATTCTTTCATTTGAAAATAATAATAAAACTTTTAATATTACATTTTCCTTTAAAGCTATTCTACAAAAAGTAGTTATCGTTTAATTGAAGATTAACAAAACAGAAGAAGTTTCCCTTCACAGAAAACAAAAGTATATATATTGCCTTGTTCTCTTTTAAATTGCTTAACAGCATAAAACAATCTTGTTATAAAATCAGTAAACTGAGCTACTTCTACTTCTGTCTCCTGGGGCCTTTAATTCACAGTTAATTCTAATTTCTCTGTCTTTCAAGATGCTCTTTCTAAAATGCAAATATGTTATTACTCTGCTCAAAATCCTCCAATGACTCTCCTTTACCCTCTAATGCTTTAAAAAGGCACATAAAGCCCATCAAATTCTGTCACCTTCCTACAACGCACGCTATGCTTTGGCCATCAGAACTGCTCCCAACCCTGGAACAGCCCTTCGTGTAAATTGGCCATTGTTTACTCCATCTCCCAGGCCAAGTATGTTACCTAGCGCACTGTTCCTCATTCTTCGGCCTCAATTCAAGTGCCCCCCCGAGTCCTTCCTAACAAGGCACACACCTCTTCTCCCTTAATGATGTCCTCTATTTCCTTCCTCATTGCACTTCCTACTCTTCTTGTAATTTAGTGATTTTTCCTTCTCCCTTAGTACACTAGGAACATTTTGGGGGCAAGAATTTGGCTCTTTATTTTAATATTACCGGGATTCGCAATAAGAGTCTTCAATGCAATGAATGCCTTCCTCCCTGAAGGGTTCCCAGACCATCCCAAAGCATTATGACTTCTCCAATTCGAGTGCAGCTTCAATTATACCACAACTATATCACAACCAGTTGGAGAACCTTTAGACTGAAAAGTCCAGTCCCCAGAGATTTTAATTCAGATAGGCCCAATAATCAGTACTTTTTAAATGATTCTGATGATTAGTCAGTCTAGAATCTATTGGTCTACACTACAAGTCAACAAGCTTTTAATGTAAAGGGCCAGACTGTAAATATTGTCAACTTTGTTAGCCATAAGGGATCTATCACAACTACACAACTCTGTTCTTATAGCTCAGTAGCTCAGAAGCAGCCACAGACAATATGCAAATAAATGTGTGTAATTGTGCTCCAATAAAACTTTATTTACAGGCGGTGGTACAGATTGAACCTGTGAGCTATAGTTTGCCAAACCCTGGTCCACAGCAACAATTTTGTAATTAATCACATTCTACTTTATGATATTAGTAATATTATTGTAAATTAAATAATTGATATAATTTTCTTCAGTTCTATCTTTTGTTGGGGCAATATACGCATGCAGATGGATCATTTTTTTATTTTGCTGTACTTTATTAATAAAACTTGCCTAAGATCTCAAGCAATGTAACAGCAATACAAGAAACAGCATAATAGTTACAAATACAGGTATTAACTTTCAATTTAAAAAAATTATCTTTAATGAGACAATCGAATTAGAAAGTAGAGAGAGATACTGGCTTACCTATGGATTTTTTTACACTAAGAAGATAATCTTCTCGCATTTCATCGGACAATGTAAGAATGCTGTTAGTGAGGACTTTCAGGTGTTGGGGGACTAAGTTCAATACATGCTCCAGCCAAGAGTCTTCCATTGGGGCTATATGGTCGGTATCAATTCCATGGTGAATATAATAGTAATATCTCTATATAAAAGAGAACAAGAAATGCAGATGCATTTAGAACTATAATAACAGAAGTACATTTATAAAACAATACTACTGAGCAAAAATATTTAGGAGAACTTTTTACAAGTAATAAAAGTATTTTGTGTGATCCGCATAAGCATTTTTGAGATTGCCTAAATTTAGAAAATACATATGGTATTGCATGAAAATCAAAGCTCTCATCTTAGCTCATAATTCTACTATAAACCATCAAGTTATATTACTGAACAAAGACCAGGTAGAAGTAGAGTTCAATGTTTTATAAACAGGTAAAAATTTGGTATGTTACTTTTTGTCCTTTTATTTTATATAATCAGAAGCAGATCTTAAACACTACAGGTGGCATCAGTATCCCTACACATTAATCTCAGAAATGTAATATAACAGGGTTTAGGAAATTTCCAATTGACCTATTAATACTCCATACTGTCATTTTACAGCTGGGATCAAATATGTGCATAGAATATTCATTTTAAGGCATGATAGTATTTCTCTAATAATGGACATTTAACTTCAATATACTTACATTGGTTTTGAAAATATGTCACTTATTTGAAAAAAATTTAAACACAAATTAGCAATGTTGAAGTTTTGATATTTACATCTTCTAAAATTCTGTATTTGAAATACTCAAAGATTGCTATTTCTAAAGCAAGTTAATAGTCTTTGTAAAGTATATATTATATAATTAAGATAATTTCTCATAGAAGAATAAAAACATGTAAAAGCTATACAAGACTGAAGCTAGCTTTAACAAAGGGAGCAGGCAAACTCGAGACTCTTTGAATGTGGTCTAGGTGACAACGGAAAAAATGATTTCCTCCGTTAATCCAATGGGGCAATCTTATCGAACCCCCTATTTACTCCCACTTCCACAGAGTTTCACAGGGAGGCGCACAGATTAATCTCAAAAGTATGAAAGTATCTTCAGGCGCTTCTTTTCCTTCCAATTATACAGATGAAACAAGTATCCATTACCAAGATGTCTTTCTCTATTGCAGAAGTGGTCAGTTTGGGAAATGTACTTTCATCAGGAGTAGGTAAGTCTACAACAGTATCTTCTTGCCTAAGAAAATGATAAACACACTATTAAATGTGTATTGAAAAACAGCTTTATATCAATATATATAAAAAGATAAGGGCTGTCTTCTGTTAAATCATAAGGAAAAAATAAATTGTTGAATATTTTATAAATAGTATACATATCTGTCTGGCATCACGTTTCTCCCAAATACTTTCTCTTTATCCATGGAAAGACAGTTACATTGGAAATGATTTGTAAGACCTAATTCAGAGGCCATGTCCTGCTTTATGGGCTTTACCCATTCTTAATCATTACTCAAAAGTCAAGTTCTCTCTTCTTTTAAATGTTATATGAGTATTCTCTTTTTTATTTTTTAATTATATTTTATTGATTATGCTATTACAGTTGTCCCAATTTTTCCACCTTTGTCCTGCTCCACCCCCACTCCCTCGAACAATTCCCCACACCATTGTCCATGTCCATGGGTCATGCATATGTGTTCTTCGGCTGCTCTGTTTCCTATGCTGTGATTTACATCCCCATGACTATTCTTTAACTACCAATTCGCACTTCTCAATCCCTTCACCCCTAATGCCCATCCTCCTGATCCCCGTCCTATCTGGCAACCAATAAAATGAGCTCTGTATCTGTATCTATGATTCTGTTACCATTTGGCTTGTTTGTTTCTTTAGATTTTTAGATGCAATTGAGATAGATATGCATTTGTTGCCATTTTGTTGTTCATACTTTTTTATCTTTTTCTTAAAGAAGACCCTTTAACATTTCATATAATGCTAGTTTGGTGTTGGTGTACTCTTTCAGCTTTTTCTTGTCTGGGGAACTATCTGTCCTTTGATCTAAATAGGAGTGTCAAACTCACTTTCACTGGGAGCCACATCAGCCTTGCAGTTGCCTTCAAAAGGCCAAAATAATTTTAGGACTGTATCCCTTAGAAGGCAACCACAAGGCTGATGTGGCCCCTGGTGAAAATAAATTTGACATCCCTGAAGATGTGCTGGGTAGAGTAATCTTTGTTGTAGGTCCTTGCTTTTTATCACTTTGAATATTTCTTGCCAATCCTTTCTAGCCAGCAAAGTTTCTCTTGAGAAATCAGCAGACTGTCTTAGGGGAGTGAGTGCCCTTGTAGGTAACTACCTGCTTTTCTATTGCTGCTTTTAAGATTCTCTTTGTCTTTAACCTTTGGCATTTTAATTATGATGTGTCTTGAGGTAGGCCTCTTTGGGCTCATCTTGAGACTCTCTGCACTCCCTAGATTTATATGTCTATATCCTTCACCAATTTAGGGAAGTTTTCTTTCATTATTTTCTCAAATAGGTTTCCAGTTACTTGCTCTCTCTCTGTCTTCTCCTTCTGACACCCCCGTGATGTGAATGTTGGTACACCTGAAGTTGTCTAAGAGGCTCTTTAAACTATCCTCATTTGGAGAGATTCTTTTTTCTTATCATTCCAATTGGTTTTTTGCTTTCTTGTGTTCCAAATTGCTGATTTGGTCTCAGCTTCATCCACTCTACTATTGATCCCCCGTAAATTGTTGTTCATTTTAATTAGCGTATCGTTCATTTCTGACTGTGTCTTTCTTATGCTGTTGAGGTCCTCACTAAGTTCCTTGAGTATCCTTATTATCAGTGTTTTAAACTCTGCATCTAGTAGCTTGTTTAACTCTATTTTGTTTAGTTCTTTTTTTGAATTTTGATCTGTTCTCTCATTTGTGCCATGTTTCTTTGTCTCTTCATTTGGGCAGCCACCTTGTGTTTGTTTCTGTGTATTAGGTAGAGCTGCTACACCTTCCTGGCTTGGTAGAGCAGCCTAATGTAGTAGGTGTCCTGTAGGACCCAGTGACACAGCCTCCCCTATCACCTAAGCTTGGTACTCAAGGTACACCCACTGTGTGGGCTGTGTACACTCTCCTGTTGTAGCTGAGCCTTGTTTGCTGTTGGTATGTCCAAGGTCAGCCGCTGCCTGTGTTCTCTCTGGGGTCACACAGCATAAGCTAAAAAGTGATCTACTAATGGCTACTATTTGTCCTGGGCCTGGAGGTACCCAGCAGAGGCCAAGCTGTGAACAGAAGCTGGCTGCTGCTAGTGTCCAGCCTGGGGCAACTTAGAGAGAGATACAGGGCTCACTGAAGCCAGATGCTGCTTTTTTGGGAGAATTTAGGAAAATCTGAAGCATGAGCCAAGACAAGCCATTCATATGGAAAAGCCACACTAAACAGCTTGGGTGGACCTGAAAGTTATGTGGGACAGGGCCCCAGGGAATCACCAGTGTGTAGCAAACAGTGTGAACCAGGTTGATGGAGTCTCAGACATGGCGCTTGCCTGTTGGCCCTGTGGTAGGAGGACTCAGAAAACATACAGGGGCTCTGCCAGCACTTCTGTCTGGAAGAAAGCCACCCCCCCCCAGCTTTTGCTCTGTTGCCAGACAATTCAGTTTCTCCCTCTATGTCTCTGGTGCCTTTCAATGCTACCCCCATACTAGAGCTTGGAGGGGGTGAATCTGAGTAAGTCTGTGTACAGGCACTTTAAGAGGAACTGCCAAGGAGTCCACCATTTCTGTCTTCCACAGCCTCATCCTCACTGGTTTTTACAGCCAGAAGTTATGGCAACTTCTCCTGGCATGGGAACCCTGGGTTAGGGGGGCCTGCTGTGGGGGACTGGGACTCTTCATTCTTTAGATAGCCCTCCAGATTTTTATCTGCCACTTGTGGTTGTAGGAGCATTCTTTGTCTCTGCCCCTCCTTCCAGTCTCAATGTAGTTTCTTCTTTAATTCTCTAGTTGTAGGACTTCCATTCAGCTCAATTTGTGAGAGTTCTGAATGATGGTTGTTCTGTAGTTTAGTTGTCATTTTGATGTGATTGTGCGAAAAGGCAAGCCATGTTTACCTATGCTGCCCTCTTTACCAGACATCAAGGAGTATCCTTTAGTTATTCCTAAATTATACATGGTTATCTATACATTTTGGATTTAAAAGAGCACTGATGGAAAAGACTTTAAATGTAGTTTTGCAAAAGACAGGTTCACTCTTCAAAAGACCATTTATCTGATTTCTAGACACACAACAAATTACCAATGAATGACATAGAAGCTCATATGCTCTTTTGTGTTTATTATTGATAAGGGTTCTTATAATACAATGATCTTCTAGCCATAATTCAGTTCAAAATCTATACCAGATAGAAGCCACATTCTGTGACTTCTAGGGCTCCACTGTGTGGAAAGACATAGCTCACATCTCTAGGAAAAATAGGTTGTCCCAGGATAACTTTAACCTCTTCATCAGTGAATGTGTCCTGCTCTGATTACCAGCTTTATCTGGGTCAGCGATGCTGTATAACAACATATTCCTTCCCACTAACTGTCATGTGTACCAGAATAAATTTGGGGAAAAATAACATATGCCAAAAATAATAGTTAATGTTTTTCAATCTAATGTTTTCCAGATGTTTGGGGGGAAAGCTACACTTATTTTTAAATTCATAGCCAGCTAAGTCACTAATTCAAGAGTAAGAGCACAATAGGAATCTTTACAGAGATGAAAGTCACAAGTTTACCATCCACAGATCCTAATGAAAGAACTAACAAATAAGCTTCAGAAAAAAAAAACCCACACAGAAGTGAAGAGTGCATTGCATAGGCAATTTTCTAAGAAATTAGAAAACATGTTAGTAAATCTAGGTAAGTGTAAACTTAAAGATATGAAGAAGTCATAGAAATAAAATAAATAATAATCAAATGGAAAATGCAAAGGATAGTTCAGAACTGAGTTAGAGCTAAGATTTGTTTGTACTATTCAGGAGGAAAAGATAAAATAAAATTTAAACTTTAAAAAATAAATTACAATATGTGGTTTTAAGATGTTAGAGTAACCACTCAAAGAACAGAAATATATTTGATAGCTTTTAAGTCAATAGGAATAAAGGAAGAAGAGAGAAAACTCAATTCAATAGAATGCAGAAAAAATAAGCAAAGGTAACATATACTGAATAAAAAATACAAACTAAATTGGTAAAAATTAAGCCCATATCCATAAGAAATACCAATAACGATACGCTATGAATGGCATTAATTATACTATTAAAGTACAGAAACTGTCAGATTAAATTTCAATAAGTCCACCCATGTCCTATTTATAAAAGGCATCACTAAAAAATGACTTAAGATGAATGAGACTTTTGTTTCTTACAACACAGCAGCAAGGATAATCTGTAAAACCTCCAGTACCATTCCCTCAGTATTGAATGAATAGTGTATCACAAAACTCTCTTGGAATAGTAGCTGAGCTCACAAGAAAGAAAATACTCATGAGGAAAAACTGGAATCGCAAGGCAAAGCAATCAGCGAAATCCTGAGGCAATGGCTGCCCTTGGAGGGGTGTGGCCTTGGCCTTTAATCCCCTGCATCAGGAGATGACGGTGTGGGCCTGAGTGAAATGGGGAATTCAAACCCAGACCCCTGTATGAAGCTGAAACTCAGGATGGGTTCTATCCTCAGTCATACTAGGACCAATAATGACAAGCACAGGCGGTGCTGTCAAGAAAGATCATCTGTTTTGACCAGGAGAGTGTGTAAAGAAAATGTTTCTTCTAAAAATTTTTAACCAGAGGCTTACCACCCATGGCTTTGACTGTTGATTTTACACTGTTTGAGAGACTTGGAAGTGCTTAATCAAAGAAAGCGACAGAAGTGAGTCAAGCCAGTAATCTCCGAACAGTGCCCGTCAAAAGCAAACTCCAAACCACTCCAGTATAGGCACATGGCCACAGTCCAGCTCCACAGAACGCCCTTTCCCTTTGGAAGCACATGGTAGCCATTGTCCCCTCCCGCTTCAAGACAGCCCTCCAGCCAGCAAAGTGCCACAGGGAAAACACTTGAACAGGGTTCTGTGGGTAAGCTGCTTACTGAAATGTGTCGTCAAACTCTATTGGTTCTCAAATGGCAGTGTGTACACCTTGAGAGCTATAGTGAAAGAGAGTACCGATAACTAGCAGGAAGCTGTGAGAAACAGGCAAAAAGAAACTACTGTGCCCATCTGAACTGTTTCTCCACATACAGATCTAAAGGTCAGATCAGCCAAGCCCAGGCTCTACTCACAAGTGCTGACCGCTTCACCCCATTTCCTTCCCTTTCTAAACAAGGAGACCCACAATGCAGGTAAGTCACCGCATCACTTGAGCCAGTGAGATGGGGAAAAGGAAGACTGTCCCAAATCTTCCACCAGCCACCATGACTACAACCAGAACTCCTAGACATTTTGCTCTCCGGCTAACATCAAGTATTAATGTTTATACCTTTTCAACTCATGATATTTTTAAAAGGGATACACTTAATAGGGTTAAGTTCAATCTTCCATTTTTTATATTACCCTGACCTCATTCCAACAAGGCCTTGGGGCATCCTTAGCAATGCACAGAATTCTTATATTTTTAGATGGACTCTATCAGGGATAGCACACACTGATTAGCTTATAGAACTTACATAATGATATTAACAAGAGTGCTTCTAAAGTTTTCTCGTTCCTTATGTGGATATTTGCCCTTTGATTTGGAAGTAGATGGCCCAGCACGACTATCTTCAACTTGGTCTAGTAATGTGCCCTTTTTTCCAATGTATTCCTTGTATTCCGCTAAATTTTTGAAAAGCATAAGTTAGTCATCTAAAAAGTAAGCTAAAACATATTAGTGTTTAGAATTAAACACTAAAACACCTTGTAAGAAAAAATGATGTGCTTTAAGTTCTCAAGTTATCATAAGGATAATTATTTTTCTTTCACTATCAAGATGTTAAACTACTCTTGCTTTATGTCATCATAATAGAAACACTATTTCTAGATTATTTAATTAATTTATTTTATATTTTGAATAATATGCTAATAAACTCAAATTCTCAATTACATTTGCATCAAACCTTCTTAAAATAAACAAGATTAAAATTATGATAAAAACAGAATACAAAACTATTTCAGACTATTTAAAGACCATGATGAAAAGTTAATATTCACTGTAATCAACCTGATGAGTCAAAATAATAAAAAATACTAAAATGACTAATTTGGAAATAATGTTTACAACTTATTAAAATCCTTCTTAGTAGAAATTCTTAGCCTTTGATGCAGAGGAAAATTCTGACTACAATATATCAAAGCATTATTATAAACATCTCTATTCTTAAAATGTCAGCTTTTATAATATTTACAACAGCCTAAAATAGCTAACAACTGGAATCAATCATTTTCTGAAGGAAAACATTTGAGATAAATTTTTCTACTTGATATAAAGGTTATTTTAGTTCTACAATTTCACTACTCTATTAGCTAAATGTCATGTGATTTTTTTCCTCTAGAAGCTTTTCTTAAATCTAAGCTTGAATGTTGAAGTTCTTACCATACGTCTGTTCGTTTTTAACCCTAAACTGTTCTGGAATGTCATCATCCTGCTTCGCGCTCAGATGGAATGATGGAGGTGCCTGCTGCCACTGGGGCTTGGTACTAACCTGCAATGTGGAATTTAAATAACATTAATAAAACAAGATCAGAAAAAAACCCTTTTCTAATGAAATGCATGAGTATTTATAAACACAGACATTTTCTCCAACAAATCAGAGCATCTGGAAAGAAGGCACAAGCTCTCAACAGCACATCTCTTATTCAAGCCCGGGAATGGCCAGGTGATGAGACATTTGGAAGGCATTACCAAAGGCTCTCCTGCTGGTTTGATGTGGCACCTGTAACTAAGACTGGGGAGTTCATTCCAGAAAGTCTACTCCCCCCGCAACACTGGAAAGTAGTTTCTAAGCTTTCTATTTTCATGAGAGGCACTCTCTGACGGTCTCCAGCGCTAATGAGTTCCACTGTATTCCAGCTCCGAAAGGCTTCCTGTCCTCATGGCTGTAAGTGTGTCTAGATTACTCTGGAAACTCACACATTTATTCCACCATTTAAGGCAGGGCTCCTAAACTCTGGTACTTACACCAATTGAGGCGGGTATCATAAAAGACGGAGAAAGGCTGGTGTTGATAGCTACCGGCACTTGGTTTCAGCGCTGGGAAACACTGGAGGGGTAGGGACTGTGGCAGACAGAGGAACACCTAAGTCTTTCAAAAGGCAACAACTGATTAGCTCGAGCCAATTACTCCACTACCAGACCACAGACCCACTGTTACTGGAATCCATGGCTCTTCAGTAAGCACAGACAGAAGGATTTTAAAGTAAAACGTACTAATTTTTTAATGCGGACAATTGAGTGTACATCTCCTTTCAGATGCAGACCAACTGGCTGGCCGGTGCTTGTACTGGCTTCTCCTTCTTCCCAGTTTTACTTCCCCCAATCCTTTACTCCTGCTGCCAGATAAACCACCCACTTACAAGTCCTTGTTTCAGGCTCCTCTTTAACAGGAAAACAGGCTAAGACAATGTGTAAATTAATGCTCTTCCATCCATCCACCTGCCATTCCCTCCTTCCCCTCTCCTCTCACTCCATAAAGGATTTAAGATTTGTGGAAGTGCTTTGGGTGAGATGCGCAGAGAGGGTGAGAGTCAGGTCACCAGCTCGCAGAGGCTGGGAGCCGCCAAAGCTGGGTCACCTTGGTTTCAGCAAGGATCAGCTCCAGAAAGAAGCATGAGGTCTGTAATGAAAAGCACTCTTGGTCTTAACTACTGCCAGAAAATTGTATTTAATTAAGTCTAAACCTTAACATTCAAAAGAAAATGCTTTAAACAAAATAATGGATTTTTAAAAACATCTTAAAGATTGTATTTCCTTGTTTTACATAAAACTCAAAGAATGCTGAAAATGTAATATATGGCCAAATATGAACATAAAACCAGGTTTAAATCAGCCAACAAAAATATTGTAGACTATTGCATGCTCTGACAGGAAGCTCAGCCACTCAACATTAAATAAGGAAAATTACATTTACATTTCTAAACCTTTATACTAACAAGATACAACAAACTAAAAGCAGTTTTTTTCAGTTTTAAAATATGTTAAATATTTAAAGAAGAAATAAAATGTCTATTCCATTTCAAGGCTTGCCTTTCAAACTAAAAAATTTAAAATGGATTTTGCAGAACTAGGGAAATCACACTATAGCTCAGTTCTACAGAACTTGGTATTATGATAATCAGGTTATCAATAAAGCATATTTTCTATTAAAATGTGTGTTTGGAATATTCAATATAGTTTCATCAAAGATTATTAATTCAAGTTTCTAAATAAAACATGTCTTTCCTTTTAAATGATCAGAAATCTCTTCTAAACACAAATTCAATTTCATAGTTTGTTCTTAGCTATTAGAGTATCTTTCAAAAATAATGCTTTGGCTGAACATTCTGCTAAGTGAAATAAGCCAGACATAAAAGGACAAGTATTCTATGACTTCACTTATTATGCACGGGCCCAGAGCAGTCGAATGCACAGAGAACGTAGAGTGAATGGTGGGTGCCCTGAGATGGGAGGAGGGACAGGAGGGGGCTGCCGGTTAATGGGTCAAGTTTCAGTTCGGAAAGATGAAAGGGTAATAGAAATGGATGGTGGTGATGGCTGTGTAGCAATGTGAATATTCTTAATGCCACTGAACTACAATCCAATTAAAAATGGTCACAATGGTAAATTTTATGTGGTGTATATTTTAGCACACACACACACGAATAATGTTTGCACTGAGCCTCCACTTACGCTCACTTCCAGAAGTCACAAGAGCATAATCCAATGGCACTGAACACAACATAATCACCAGATAGTAAAACTTATTACAGTAAAGTATATCTGACTCAGCACTTAGCAGCTGAAAATGTTTATTAACTGCCTCTTTCATAGGACAATGACAATGAATAGTCATAATAGGAAAAAAAGATGGAAAGATCCGAGGAATCCTCTGTGGCGTAGCAGTTCACTGTTGGAAGACACACTCAAAGGTCATCAGTTCTGCCCACGTTCAAGCTCAGAAACTGGGGCCCAGAGAGCTAAGTGGCCATCTCAGATCACGGAGCCCCGAGGGACAAAGCTGTCGCTGGGCTCCATTCCTGACTCCAACACACAGATACTTTCTGCTAGTCCGTCTTAGAAATTCTTCCACCCAGAACATTTAGCTACTCTGTACACAAGGAGGAAATTATACTTTACAATTACTTTATTAGGACAGTTATTTTTCCTGATATGTGTACCTCATAGAATTTGCCCATCAGAAAATAATGAAATGGAGCACAAAATTCAAAATCAGAAAGTTAGTTGCTCACAAGTTTGAAAACTAATAAACGTTTTAAAAGAGCAAAAACTCATTGACAGTGTACAGGAAAATTACCATAGCCAACTGTGGTAAAACTCTTCCTGGTGTCTTGGTTTTTTCTTTGCTGCCCGGTTTATCCTGCACAAAAAAATATGGGGGGGGGCTCTGTTACTGCAAATATTGAATCACTCAACCCATTTTTCAGCAGTGCGTCATAAAGTGTATACTATCTAAAATATTCAAAGACATACTCAACGACTTTTGAAATTGTTAAAGTTTGTCTTAGAATTGCTTTCTTTACAGCCAGGAAAGAAGTAAAAACGGTACTCAACAATACTAGTCAGAAAGGTTTAAAAAGTGTGCAAAGCCTTTTATCAATTACATTATCTTCTAGGGATTTATCTGAACCTAGTCAGCGTCCTGGGCTTCCTCAGCTCCGCCTCTCTTCCCCATCACTAAAATATTAGTTTTGTCCTCTTGACAACCAGAAGGCTCTACTTCCTAAGCTCAAAATGAATTCCAGATAACACACCTTCAAGTTGCCATAAATAGCATTTATACTTTTCAGCAAGAACCTTCAGAGAAAAGTGCTGCCATCTCTTTTGAATAGAGGATGATTCCACTGTAGAAATTTCTTCCAGGTTAGAGGAAGCACTGTCCAGAATGATACTTTGATTTATAAAGCAGATAATATGAGTTGTGCTTTTTGCCAATTGTCAATTTATTGCCTCTCAGCTCTGAATCCACCTTTTTTGCCCTCCTTTGTGATTCTTGAGAAGAACCCTCTAACATTTCTCCTTTACCTACCAGTCTTCATATTATAAAAGGTGCTTTAAAAAAGTATAAAGGACCCACAGACAAAGACGAGAGCAGGGAAGGGAAGGATTGAATGTTTGGTAGGGAGGGGGAGAGTAATGGGAGGAAAATGGGGACACCTGTAATTGGACAATAAAAAAAATGAAAACAAATGTAAGGGGAAGGGCCTTTGCTCCCTGGTCCCAGTGCTTTCTCTCACATTGCCCTCCCCCACCCTGTGTGGTGCCAGCAGTCAGCATCCGTGCCCTTGAGCACCTTCCTGGCCTACGGCAGATGCCCTCCAGCAGGTTTCAGTGGCATTCCTAAGGGTAACTTTCCCACACTTCACAGAGGGAGCCCTCCTTTCTGACTCTCCAGCATCCCAGCAGATGGTTTCTCACTTCCCACCCAGGCCTGAAACACCTCACAAATGTCCCAAGTGGGCCACAGCCACGGCCTCTCCAAGAGGTCTTCATCTAAGCTTCAGGGAAGGGTTAGGTCTTTCAAGTTTCTTCCTTCAGTGCTCTCTTTTAGACCTAAAGGGAAGGTCTACTCCTTATGTCTGCTAGTCACATATTCCTTCAAGTTTCATTTTCCAAAACGACACCTACTAGCCACCTCTAGCTATGGGCCTCTTGTAATGTTATTCATTCGAAATGAGACATGCTTAAGTGTAAGCTATATACTGGATTTTTAAGACTTAGTACAAAATTCAAAGAATATAAATTATTTTCCTGATAATTCTTGGTATTGATCATATTTTATGAGTATATGGATTACAGTATGTGCTGTGTATTAAGTTTACATAAACTATCTCATTTAATTCTCTTTCAGATCTTATGAGGTAAGCTGTGTTACACCACTTTTGTGCCTACTGTGTACATGAGGACTGTGCATGTGGTCTGTCCAGAAAGTATCCAGCCATGTGTGATGAAAAATAATAAGAGACTTCCTAAAATTTCATCTTTATTATATTTCCCGCTTAGTCCCCTTATACCCCCTTCCCCCAGTAATCGCCACACTGTTTAGAAAAATAAAGACATTTATTGAAGAAGATACAAGATACAAGAAACGTACATAGGAGGCAACTTGGGACCTCACACAGTTCTACCAGCATCTCTTCCACTGTTCAAAACATGGCCTTGATCTTGCCGCGACTTTGCCTCCCCTTCTTCGGGCGTGGAGAACCAGGCAACTTCCACTGGGATGACTGGGCCTTTGTTTTCAGGTCATAGCCATAGACCCATGATTTATCTCTGGTTATGACCTTGAAGAAATCTGGTTCATTAGTAGAAGTTTGAATCAAGTCACTAGCAACCGCAGTAGGATGTTCCTTCTGCTCTGGTAGCAGAAACCACAGAACTAATTTTGCCACAGCACACTTCATGCCAAGATCTGTGTCAAAGTCTTGAACACAGTAGTTTTTAGAATCCCCAGATCAGCTTCTAGTTCTCCCAATGTCAGCCACCAATTGTTGGCTGCAGCCTGCACACAATCAACATTCCCAGCTGTTCTGCTTCTTGCAGGCCTTCCAGAATGTGGGTTATTTTCAAGATTCCTGACCATCTTTGAAGCATTTGTGCCACACTTTTATTTGCACTACACTCATTGCATTGTCCCCAAAAGCCTTCTGAATCATCTAAATAGTTTCCACAGAGGAATGTTCAAGCTTAGCACAAAATTTGATTCAGATTCACTGCTCTACTTGCTCAGTCATTTTGAATGTGACAGCCACACAGTACACATGCTCACTCAATGGAATCTACCACCCCCACTGACTAGCAAAGTGAAGTCATCACTGTTCACACATGCACATTCCAGTCCACTCTCCTCCGTTGCCAGGCTACATCGATGTCACACAAAATGTTCTCATTATGTTAACAATGTCTGGACGTTTTCCCATCTCTCTCTCTCATACACACACACACACACACACATATAAACTAATATACACATATTAGTTGATGCCTCCACAAAGTGCACACTCCAGTTAATACTAAAAACTGCATGCTTCCATTATCCAGAACAGGAGACAGTGTGGAGCAGAGTATTCAAAGAAAGTCTCAAAACAAGAAAGGATGGAAGCTAAGTCTTTTTTTTTCTTTAATATTTTATTTATTTATTTTTAGAGAGGGGGAAGGGAGGGAGAAAGAGAGGGAAAGAAACATCAATGTGTGGTTGCCTCTCACACATCCCCTGCTGGGGACCTGGCCCACAACCCAGGCATGTGCCCTGACTGGGAGTCAAACAGGCAACGCTTTGGTTTGCAGGCTGGTGCTCAATCCACTGAGTCACACCGGCCAGGTCAGGATGGAAGCTAAGTCTTGAAGCACAGTTGGATCTCCACAGAGGACAGCAAGGGGCTTACTGAAGGCAGAGGGAGCAACACAGGGGACAATTCTGGAGGAGATGCTGGTGCTGATGGTGAGGGCACCTGGCCCAACTGAAGTGGAAGGTATAACAATTCTGTTATTCAACAATGATTTATTGAATGCTTACCATATGTCGGGTTGTCTTTAAGACACTACAGCTTCAGCCATGGATAGAACAAAACCCCTCCACTGGTGGAACTTACATCTCATAGGGGTACAGACAGCCATTTCAGAAAAAATATATCATGTAATATCAGGAAGTAATAAGTGCAATGGAGAAAACTAAAACAGAGTAAAAGGATAGAAAGAGAAGGTGGAGAAGAGGTAAGTTAGGTGGGGTAGTGAGGCCTCTTTGCAGAGGTCATGTTTGAGCAGGAACCTAGTCAGGGCCAAGGGAGGGCTAGACAGGTGGGTACTGTATATGACAAAAGACATGGTTGTGGGGGTTTGACTGGCCTGGCCGGCGACAGAGGACCATTGCAGCCTCCACTTGGGGTGACTTCCAGGCCCAGTTCGTGGAGTGGTCCCAGTTTACACCTGTTGCTCAAGCATACTTAGGAGAGCTTTCCCTCTCAGTGGCATCTCAGTTTGGATGGTAAATTATACTCTAATCTTACTGACATGCAAGGACATACGAAGAATTATATCATAAATGGTCCTAACCACAGTGAACAAGCTATGGAGGAAGAAAACTAGAGTCAGCTGTGAGGACAGTTTAGCAGCTTTTTGAAATAATCCAAGCAACCTGATTTAAAGAAAATGCTAATAACTCAAAGTCGCCCCAACCTTCCTAAGGCATAGCCCTCATCATCCTCTCCCATGGTCAGAAACATCCAAAAGGCCCTTATGAAAGGGGCTGTGTCTTAATTTTCAAATCCCCATGAATATGCCCCAAACGACTTCATCCCCCGGCCTCTCCTACAGTTACTTCACAGCTGTGAAACTTGAGTCAGACAGTGGAGAGTGAGCGGGGCAGGCAGCTAAGGGCTGGCGCACTTCCGCCATTGCTCTCTCACCCTGGCCACCCAGGGCGAGGAGATCAGGTGTTCCCGCCGGCTCCCGACCCCCCTCCCACTTCATGTGAGCAAGGGTAATCTCTATCTATTAAGTTTCTGAGATTTGGGGGGGGTGCCTGTTATGCCAGCTAGATTAACTACCCTGATGAATGGAACTGCCAATGTCCCCTCACTATCTCCCAGTTAAAATCTGGCACTTCCTTCAACTGCTAACAAAGTTTAGCTTTCTTTCTTTATAGGAGACCATTCTGCATGGTGTGGGCCCAGATAGGACCCACGCCCACAGATAGGTTCTCCTGTGGGTAATCAGGCCTGCATTGTACCTAGGCTGCTATGAGACTTGCTTTTGCTAAAACTTCCTCACCCTCAATTGAGACATAAACGTTTACTGCATATCTTTAAAGTACCTTCCTAAAATCTATGCTAAACCTTCCAAGGACGAGTGTAACCAG
>PVKM010028873.1:0-18047 GCA_004027735.1 Carollia perspicillata
ATATGAGTGGAATCATATGGTATTTGTCTTTCTCTGACTGGCTTATTTCACTTAGCATAATGTTCTCAAGGTGCATGATGTTATTTTTTAAAACCTACCATACTCTACTGGATTTTAGACTTTTGGAATAAAATACTAATGAAATTTTGCATTCTACCCAACCGTAATCCTCCACTCAGGTGAGCACAGAGTCACCTACCTGCTTAAAAAAGGAGAGGGGGTGGAAGTAAAAACGTAGGGAAACAAGTTATAGATTAATATTGGGAAATAATATTCTTGCTACAAAGGAGAAGATAGGTACAGATAGATGTAAGTGGATATATGGGCCTGGTAGTGGAAATGTGAGAGGTTGTCTAACACAGTTTCATTTTCTCTATGAAATAAAAGGTAAGGTCATCTATTGAGATGGGGAGTGGTGGTGGAGGGCAAAGAAGAGTATCAAAGGTCTAAATAGAGTAGACCTTTCCTTATAGAAGGTTTGCAATATTATAATGAACTTGAGCCTGGAAATTGACTTAGAAAGTATAAGACCTTAGGGACCACTTGAGGTTGATGATTATGACTTTATCTTGACGCCAATCTGTCCTGTGGGGAAACTTTTTGCTACTGTGTTTGCAGGCACATAGAAAGCCAAAGGCAGGGTTTGAGAGATTTAGCTAAGTAAGTAATGAAAAGGGACAGTGGGACAGTAGAGTTTAGGTTATTGGTAGAAGTGTTACTAAAATATGAAAATGAAAAGAAAGTGGTGGTAGTGGTCAACAAGGCTGGGGAGCAGAGAGAATTCAAACAAGTGATTGAAATGAGAGAAACTTGTGGATGGAAAGTGAATGTTTGAGCTTGTGATTTCATAGGTGGAGTAGTTCTATGATGAAAAAGACCAGAGACAACCTTTGGAGACATTCTGATATTTCCAATTTGACTACCATCCCCTGGTGATGAGATTTGCTTTGTATCTTCCATTAACCTTACAACTTCTCCAAAGGGGTGTTCATATTTCTTGTTCATTATCCTGCTGAAACAGAGTGAAAATTATTATTTTTAGTTTTCTTTTGGATTTCAGAAACTCTGAGCTTAATCTGCCTTTTGGACTTCCTGTCACTTTTTCATCCATCCTTGAGTACATGTCCCTCCTTATGGGTCCTTGTAAACACTGAGAAACCACCATCTTTCCACTCTGATTCTGTAAATGATTTTGTTCACGTGCGTATGAACAGACTAGGTTATGCTGTAGTGACAAATGACTCCCAAATCTCACAACACCAGGAAGTACAGAGGCACTACAAAAATCATAGCATTTTAAAAATGAGTAAACAGATCCTCAGGATATCTGTAAAATGTGCATACCCCTCAGGGGGCAAAACCCTAAAGAACACAACACTTGAAATTTCACAAAGACTACACCTTAATCACTAAATGCGCCACGTAAATGCGGTGGTGCCTCTGATTCTTCTGGACCGCCGTGCAATGTGTAATTGTGTTTATCTCAGTGAAGAAGTTCTCCATCCAGAACTCAGTAACACTCATCCTGGGACTGATGGGGGCACTGGATGGAGATACTGACCAGTACCCCAATCTAAATAGTGTGGAGGCGAGACTGCCTATGATAGAGATGGCCAGGCAGGGGACACCTAACAAGAGAGGCTGTGAAGATCTCCGGGTGGAGTCCACATCTCGTCACTGGGTACATTCCGTACACACGAGTCTCTCCCTTGCCTGAAGTTAATTCATGAAGACTTGACTTCATTACAGAGTGGCTGGTGAATGGTGGGGTCTGGCTCAGCGTGCCCTAGCCGGCGTCTCCACCCCGCTGCAACTCCGCCCATATCTGACAGATCTTTGGGCGAACAGGGCGGGTAGGGAGGCGGGAAGAAACAGAGGTGGAAGGCGGGGCAGGCGGCTGTTTAGGCGGCTGCTTAGGCGGGCAATGAGCGACTCTCCAGCCGCTGAGCCGAGAGGGCTGGGGTGCCGCCACTAGCACCACCGCCTCCCAAGTCCTTGTGGAGGCACAGCCCTAGCGGCTTTGCCCCTCTCTGCGCAGAGGGGCCCTCAGGGGCCCGAGCCGCAGACTCAGGACAGGATTTTTAAGGAAGGGGAGAAGACTGGAGCCGCACCCTCTCTAAGGGACTCGGTAAACGATGAAGGGCCGGCGGCGGCGGCGCCGGGAGTACTGCAAATTCGCGCTGCTCTTGGTGCTGTACACGCTGGTGCTGCTGCTTGTCCCCTCTGTACTGGACAGCAGCCGCGATAGGGACAAGGGCGCTGGACACTGCCCGGGCCTGCAGCGCAGCCTGGGAGTGTGGAGCCTGGAGGCAGCGGCGGCGGGAGAGCGGGAGCAGGGCGCGGAGATGCGGCCCGCCGCTGAGGGGCACGCAGGCCAGTTCCCTGAACCCTTGGGCAACCTCAGCAGCGCCGTCGGGGAGAAAGTGTCTGGTGAGAAGCAGCATATATATGTGCACGCCACCTGGCGCACTGGTTCGTCGTTCCTCGGCGAGCTCTTTAACCAGCACCCGGACGTTTTCTACTTGTACGAGCCCATGTGGCATCTCTGGCAGGCGCTGTATCCAGGAGACGCCGAGAGCCTGCAGGGTGCGCTGCGTGACATGCTGCGCTCGCTTTTCCGCTGTGACTTCTCCGTGTTGCGGCTGTACACGCCACCAGGAGACCCCGCCGCGCGCGCCCCGGACTCAGCCAATCTGACCACGGCCACTCTTTTTCGCTGGCGGACCAACAAGGTCATCTGCTCGCCGCCCTTGTGCCCTGGCGCGGCCCGTGCCCGGGCAGAGGTTGGCCTCGTCGAGGACGCCGCTTGCGAGCGCACCTGTCCACCCGTGGCTCTGCGCGCCCTGGAGGCCGAGTGCCGCAAGTATCCGGTGGTGGTCATCAAGGACGTACGCCTCCTCGATCTGGGAGTGCTGGTGCCTCTGCTGCGTGACCCGGGCCTCAACCTGAAGGTGGTGCAGCTTTTCCGAGACCCGAGGGCCGTTCACAACTCGCGTCTTAAATCCAGGCAGGGGCTGCTGCGCGAAAGCATCCAGGTGCTGCGCACCCGCCAGAGAGGAGACCGTTTTCACCGTGTGCTGCTGGCGCACGGCGTGGGCGCTCGCCCTGGGGGCCAGTCCCGTGCGCTGCCCGCTGCGCCACGCACCGACTTCTTCCTTACCGGTGCGCTGGAGGTGATCTGTGAAGCCTGGCTGCGCGACCTGCTCTTCGCGCAAGGGTCGCCTGCCTGGTTGCGGCGCCGTTACCTGAGGCTTCGCTATGAGGACCTGGTACGGCAGCCGCGCACCCAGCTGCACCGCGTGCTGCGCTTCGCCGGGCTGCGCGCGCTGGCGGAGCTCGACACTTTCGCGCTCAACATGACCCGCGGCACGGCCTATGGCGCTGACCGGCCCTTCCACCTGTCAGCGCGCGATGCCCGCGAGGCTGTGCACGCCTGGCGCGAGCGCCTGAGCCTAGAGCAGGTGCGCCAGGTGGAAGCCGCCTGCGCTCCGGCCATGCGTTTGCTGGCTTACCCTCGCAGTGGAGAAGAGGGCGACACAGAACTGACCCTGGACGAGAAGACACCGCTGGAAATGGAGGCCGATGGCACCACGTAGCCATCCACCCGCGTCCCAGGGACAGATCTGGGTAAGGTGACCTGGGGCAGGGAGAGGCAAGGAAGGGTCCTTGGGGATCTTGGACCAGTCTGCAGGGGGAGCGATGGAAAAGCGCAGCTGGCAGAATTCGGGAGAGTCATTGGGATTGCCAGTTTAGCCATCTGCCTCCTCAGGTCAGGACCCTGAGATGAGAGTTATTAAGTATGGCTGAGGCAGAACCCAGATCTCCATACTCCCAGTCCCCTCTGTGAAGTGGGAAGTGAGGTCGTCTGTTGAGAATTGGGAGAGAGAAGGGAAGAGGGATATCAGGTCTGGGGAGAGTAGAGAAGATTTGAAAGTCATAATGGAACTTGAGACTGGAATTGACATGATTTCGGGGACCATTTGAGTTTGAGGATTATGACTTTATCTTGATGCCAGTCTGTCTTGTGAGGAAAAACTCTCTGCAACAGTGTCTGCATGAACAGAGAAAGTCAACAGCAGACTTTGGTGGAAAGTTATTGACTCTTACCTTACTTCCCCCTAATCTGTTTCATTTCTTCTATGTTTCTGTCTCTCTGATGTGCAGACTCCAGGGCTTTCCTTCTGAGTTCCCAAGCTCACAGGCATAGTCAGGCCTTTCTAGCAACAGTTTAGCACGTGTGTCTCTCAGGCACTGCTGTAATGGTGTAGAATGGCCATAGCTTTCCTCCTGGCTCATGTGGAGTCTCCCCCACCCCCATGACTGCTTTTTGTGGGGTATTTGACCATATCCCATTTACATCAGTTCCTGAAAGCTGCCTGGTCAGCTTCCTCTAGTGTCGGCCAGACCTCAGGGCTGGAATTCTCCTCACTTTGCCCCATCTGTTTGAGAGATGGAACCTTAAGATTGTCAGTGGCAGTTTTGGCTGTAACTGCAGAAGGAGCTCTCTGAAAGGATCACCCTCAATTTTTTTTTTGTTCTTTCTCTGTAAAGCATCCTGAGATGCTAAAATGGGGCTTAAATGATCTCAAAATGTGTTCAGTGTCTAGGTTAGTGTATGGCTTGTATGCTGGCTGAGGGGAAGAGTTTGTTCTGCATGACACTGACCTTAAGAGTCTAGTTAGTGGCATGGGGATGGGTTTCCCCAAACTCTGTGTGAGTTGGAAGGGTGGAAGGGTGCAAGCTTTGTGCACTGTGCAGTCCAGCAGAGGAGGAAAAGCAGTGCCCAGTGAGTGGAAGTGACTTAAGTTTCCATTCATTATTTTATAGTGTAACTCACTATTCCCCTGGGATGAAGCTCTCAGGACAAAGCTGAAGATGTTAATGAAGGTGGATTTTGTTGTTAGTAGAGCCAGGGTTTCAGAGAGATTTCGGAAGTTGGCTGATTTTTCTCCCAGTGATCAAGTGGTTTTCTTGGTCAGTTTCTGTAATTGTTAGGAAGTCTGCATTCTTTCCTGATTTCCAGAGTAAAGGAAGACAGGCATACAATGATTTGTCACATTTCAACAAAAACATCTTTCCATCTGTTAACCTTGTATTTACAGACATAAGTTAATGTAACAGTCCCTAACTCCCCTTCACAGACCAGAGGGAACCCCTTTCCAGGGAAATGCTACAGCATTTTATGGCTTTAAGAACAGTCTCCCAGAAACTTTCACATTTTTCCCGTTTTTATTGATGTTTACTGAGTGCTGACTGGGGTGGGGTAAGAGAAAGAATAGAGAGGATGGTTAGAAGACACGGCTTCATCCTCTAGGAAGTTAGAGTCTGTGAGGGAGATTATGGGGGAAGACATTAGTGCTGCTGTTTGGAAGGCCAATGGGGCTTTTTCTGAAGGGCTGCAAGGACATCTGGTAGCCAGTTTTAGGCTCTTCCATACTTTGTTGACTAATCCCTTCCTTCCATATTTCTGTTGGAATTATTGGGGCACTGACCATGTCACCACCAACCAGTAGACTTATTAAAATGTTGTATTCATGATTCCTAGAAAGAAAACATTATTGACCCACTGATGACTTTCTAAAAGTCTATCACACTCTTCTTTAGGGAAGGGAAGATATCCTTATGTGCCATGTGTTGAGTTAAGCATTGTACATGTATCATTATTTTGACATACTATCAATTCTACAAATGAGGAATCTGAGACTTAGGGAAGTCACATAATTTGCCCAAATTCATATCTGGGCTGGTGACGGTGGAACAGCTGTGGTGTTTGACCCCAGAACTCAGAATCTCTTCAATATGACACATCCATACATGGCCCCCTTACCCACTTAGCATCCCCTGGCAGCACTTTGGCATTCCAGCCAGGCTTAGAGACTACTCTGGGGTGGGAAATACACATAACTTTATTACTAATATGCTCCAACCACTGAACAAATCAATAAAATATCCCTGAGCTGCCAAAAACATCCTATACAGGAAAGCTGGTAACTCTACAGCCATTCTCTCCATGGCTGTCTTCCTCATGGGCCATCTGAGCATAGCCTGAGCTCATCAGTAAAGAAGGGCTACACCTGAATTGACCTGAGTAACTTCTGGATGGTCCATACCTGACAACCAGGATCTGCCAGGGAGTCAGTGTGATTTTTTTTAAGGCTGTGTGGGGACCTTAGCACCCTGAATCAAGTCACCAAGGACCCAGGTACTTCCCATCTTTTATATCTTTTTTGGATTCCACTCACTGTCACAAGATGGTAGCCTCAGCAACAAGCATCACTTTCTCACACAACTACTCAGGGTTGTTAAAATGCAGAAATGAAGGAAATTGGTTAGCAAATAAGGAGTGGAGGATTTTTCCCTTATGTGTTTCTCTTTCTTTCAATCTCATTATAGAAATCTTTCCCAGAATTCCCTGACCCAGCCTACTTCTTTTATGTTTCACTGGGTCACATGGCTTGCCCTACCCAAAAAAAAAATGATGAAAGGGACTACGATCTTCATGATTACCTCAGACCACATTACATTCAGCTGAGGAGCTTTTGTTTTTAATGTCAATACCTGAGCTGCACCCCTATAAATACTGATGTGATTGGTCTGGGGTGGGGTCTATGCACTGGGGTGTTTTACAAGGTTCCCCAGGTGACTTCACTGTACAGATAAGTTGAGGACCACTGACTTGGACCAGTCATGATTCATCCCCTGACCTAGGTTGTTGCCACTGGAACAAGATCAGGATGGGGGCTGTGAATGAGCAGTGAACTGTACTACAGTAATTTATGTGAAAGAACTTGGAACTGTGAAATTCCAAGCAGCTGTAGGGCGTTAATATGGAAAGGGAAAAATGCCTTAAATTATTCATGGATCCATTTATCACCCTCTTACATTCCTTTAAGTGCTTTGTTGTCTGTACTCCTTATCTAATAATCCATTATTGTACACTGTCTACTTCAGTTCTGAGCACACTGATATGCTGTCCTATCCTTTTCAGCATGCCTCCCTTTCACCTCTACCCTTGGTGTAGGACCCAGTGTTCATTCCCGTAGGCATGTAAGACACCTTGGCCTTTTTTTCTGACAAGACAAATGGACTCTTTGAATGAAATTAGGAAAGGAGTGAACTATAACCTAAGTCCCAACAGTCAGAAAGCTTTCTTTCTAAGGAAATCATGCAAACAGAAAAATAAAGACCAGCCACCACCAAGTCCCTAACAAAGCATTTTGAAAGTCATTCCACTTTAATCTGGTTATTATACTCCAAATGGCTTATGTATAAATAGCACTGGAAGTAAAACATCTTGCTTAAACACAGACTGCCTATGAATAGGTATTTATTATATATTGTTTTTACATAGAATTTATCATTCAAGAAAATTTGTTTAAATTCCCAGTTGTAAGGCATTGTGGGTGCTATGTTAATGCCAGAGGGCTGGAAGTTAGGATAGTATGTGTGTGTGTATACACACCTAAAGATCAGTACCTGAGTGGCATGGCTGGTATTAGGTGCAAACAATTTTTAAAAGCACATCCACATCAAAATCCCTGTGAAGTTAGTGCTGCCTTTGGTCAGGACATTCTTGGACCTCCCTCTTGGTGCTGCCTTCCCAGAGGACTCCATCAGTTCATGGTTGATTTGGTGTTTAGGAAATACCAAGATTCATGAAGTCTAGTGAGCCAGGCAGAGGAGAAGGCTGATCCTGCATAGTGATGTGTGGCTATAACATAGTAACAGGGTCATTTCTTGGCTCATATGAAATCAGTTTTTATATTAGGGTGCAGGAACCCAGGCATCAGGGCCTGGCTCTCCTGGTTACTACTTGATCTACCTTGGGAAAGTCCCTAAGCCTTTTCTTCTAAAGGTTTTATTTATTTAATTTTAGAAAGAGGGGAAGGGAGGGAGAAAGAGAGGGAAAGAAACATCGATGTGAGAGAGATACATTGATTGGTTGCCTCTCAAAGTTGCCCTGACTGGGCATGTGGCCTAACCAGGAATCAAACCCACGACCTTTTACTTTGCAGGATGATGCCCAACCAATTGAGCCACACTGGTCAGGGCCCTCCCTAAGCCTTTTTCACTTTAGTGTTTTTACAAATAATAAGAGGTGGTTGAATTAAGAGGATTTGCAAGGTTATTAGTGCTAAGGGGAGATGGCATTTATTGAGTGCCTGTTTTGTGCACTGTTACTTGTGTCTGAGTTAGTCCCCATCTTAGCTTTAAGAAGTACATAGTATCCCCATTTTATGGATGATGAAACAAACTCAGAGACGTTGGGTAATTGTCAAGGATAACACAGCTAGAGGATAAAAATCAGGTGCTATTTGAAACTAGTATTTTACACATTTTTTTAAATTATGCATGCATGTGGTGAAAAAAGTTCAACAGAATGCAAAGATATAAAATACCTGCCAATCTCACGTCCTAGAAGCAGCCACTACATTTCTTCTAATAAATGTCTAGAAATGTTTTATGCAAATTGAACAGAAACATATAGCCTTTTAAGTAGTTAAATCTTTTTGTTTTTAATTCCTTAAGCTTTTAAAAGTTGAGATATAAGTAGGGTCAACTTATGTAGAAAGGCTGTATGCTTTGTACATTTTGAAGAAGTAAAGTTCTTCATAGGTACACCAACTTTCACTCCCATAAGCTGTTTTTTGGAGTGTCTATTTGCTACACTTTCAGCAACATGGATTTTATCTAATTTTTTTCGTTTTGGCTAATCTGATGGGTGGAAAATCCTTTTTCCCAACACCCTGACTCTGACCCTACAGTTTATCTCAGACAATGCATGATTGCTTCACATCTAAGGTTGTTTGTGGGAACCAGGATGCAGAGATGTCATCAACTTCTTAGTCCTTCTGCAGTCCACATGTACTTGGAAAGTGTCATTTCTGTGATTTCTTTTGAAGGACTGAATACAGTTTGAAATAAAAATGATCATCCCTTTTTAAAACCACACTTATATATGCCATTAGGTTTTAGCAAGGCTCTTGTTAAATGTCCTTCTGGTACTGTTGCACTGGATTGTACCTATTCACTTGAACTTCAACAATTTTAGGACATTATCACTGGGAAAATTAGGCTGATTTTAAATAAGGTTTAATTCTTCATACATTTTCTCTATTCTCCTGAGAGCTCCTTGTAGTCTGGGGGAGGGCAGGAGTGCCCATTTGCAGTTGCTGAGGCAAGATTCACAGAGTTTTCAAAGAGGTTTTTTTTTTTTCTTTACTCTGGACAGAGATTTTCTCCCCCTGAATACAAATGTAATATAAATAGTTGGGAAAGATACTCTTAAAAACATTTATAAGCAGCTGGCTTAAAATTCTGCAGTATGCCTTTTCTCAGCCTTCTCTCAGCGTGAGCAACACAAAAAAAGAATGAAACTTAAAAATGCTAAACTGGTCTTGCTTTTTTGTGCCTCACATTCTAGTCAAACAAGGTGAGCTAATAAATGAACCCCTCTCTGTGTGAGGGCTCCCTGGCTCCTCGTTCTTTTGCTTCATAGTGGAACTCAAGGAACTTGCTCTACTGAAAGAAACATTTCTACTTAAGTGCACTATAGAGGAAGAACAGTAAAAACTAAGAAACAACCCTGGCCCAAGTTCAAGAACACAGTGAAGTGAACTGTTTTGGAACTGAATAGGAAGGAGTTTCAATTGGAGAAAAATTGCAGAGCTCAGTGATGTCTTCGTGAGAATTGGAATCCTTCAGTTTTGCTCCCTGCCCCCCTTGGCCCACAGGTTTGGCAGGCTGGCTTGACATTTCTGCAGCTGGCTTTGTTCACATTAAAAACCATCATACTGGATACCAAGAAGAAATTGGAGCATCAGCTGATAGTGAATATTTTAAAATAGGGAATTAAGAGGCAGTGAAAAACAACCATCATGTTTAACTTTCATGTTTGGAATGAACAGATTATTCTTCTCTGAAGAGTCACATGCCAAAAATAACCACTGAAGGAGACTTGTTTTTACTTATGGAATTGAAGCCCTTTCTGTTAACACTCCTGTCAAGGTAGTGTTAAAAGGAGCCCAGAAGGCATAGGGAGAGATGTGAGGGCCCAAGGCAGTCTTTGGGCCCTGCCATCAGATTTGGCCTTCACATCTGACCTGAAATCCAAATGCCTAGAGGGATGGTTTGGAGAGATTAATATTCAGCAGACTGGAAGCAGAGAAAGCAGACTAAGTAAAGGTGGCACCAAACATTACAGAAACTATTGCAAGGGATGGGGAGTCGGTAGGGGTGCAAGACTGAGAGTTCTTTTGTAAAGATGATGATCTGAAGAGACTTATTAAAAGCCCCAGTGTGAACTGGGAAGCTAACTAAAGCAGTCCCTACATACATACAAATAAGGTGACCATTAGGGAAAAATGTCCCAGAGCTTAAAAGTTACTTTCCCCATAATTAAGACCAGACTTTACCAAAAAAGATATTACTGCCTAAGAGAAATTATGGGAATAGTAAGCCAAAAATACTAAAATGAAGATAATGTTTTAAAAATAGGACTTCCTTTCAAACAGCATGGAGTTTGACATATGTTAAATAGACAGATTTTAGAAGCAATAAAAGCAGATGCTGTCTCTTGCTCTCATAAAAGATATCACCAACACAGATGTAATAAAGGAAAACAATACATTTTTCAGGTTCTGCAAACTACAAAAAGTTACATGTTCTTGCCTAAGGATAGCAGAGGGGGCTATTTTGCAAAAATGAGATGGTTGGCTGAAAATAAACACCCCCCCAAAGAACAACAAAACTCTTAACATGATTTAATGCCTTTTAAAATTAATTCTATTTTTATTTTTCAGCAGTTAAAGGGTAACAGAAGTACTTTTAGCCTCAAGAAAGATCCATGTCCTGCTCCTAAGAATGGCAGTCTCTGGCAATCCTACAGGCCCTGAGGAGGACTGATTTACATGCTTCACTGTCTTGTGCCAACATAAACCTACTCTCAGCCATGGGACCATTTTAACCACACCATCCTGTGGGCAGGGCTAGGAAAAGGGTGGAACAGACACAGCATCTCAGTCTGCAGGGAGAGCTACCTGAAGTGATTGGGCTAGACTTGGGCGGATGAACAGACTCTTTCCAGGGGTGTCCAACCTTTTGGCATCTCCGGGCCACACTGGAAGAAGAAGAATTGTCTTGGGCCACACATTAAATACACTGCAACAAGTAATCACAAAAATATTTCATGATGCTTTAAGTAAATTAATGATTTTGTGTTGGGCCACATTCACAGACATCCTGGGCTGCATGCACCCTGCTAGGGTATGCCAGCTGACCAAGCATCCTGAACTGTGTATCCTAAAGCTGATAAGGGCAGCAGCCACAGTGCCCCTACCCCACCTTCAGCCATTCCATTGGCTGATAGCTTCAGTGAAGGCCAAAGGACTGCTTGAGTAGCAGGTGCAAGCTCTGGTCACTTCCCAGTCCCATGCTCTTGTTACACAGGATAAGTAGTAAAATAAGGCAGGGAGGAGGAGGGACACATGTCTGACCCATTGACTCAGCTGTCCTGAGCCTGGTCCAATAAGATTGTCAGGCGTTCTGAACATCACAAGCAGGGATAGCACAGAAGGAGACTCTGTGCTGGGAAAGGGAGCTTCTGTAGCAATTCCACTAAGACAAAGAACCTTTACTAGCTTAGAAAGAAAGCTTTTGTAGCTGTACATTGTTCCCAAGGTTTAGAAGGGGAAGAAGGAGGAGGGAACCTAGAAGCTGTCTAAGGTATATAACCCCTGAACCCAAATAGTCAGGGTACGCACATTAACTGAGTGCCCACTTATGGCCTCGGCTCAAGTGTAGAGAACAAACTTACAACTTTATTTCCTCTATATGTGGGGCATTCAGACTAGCCAGGAGCCTGCTTGCAGCTTTGTGCTTCTACACGTTTCATAAATAAACTTGCTATCTCGTTTCCATGATATGTGTTTGTCTCTCACTTGAATTCGTCTTGGGAGCAAGGCAAGAACCAAGAAACAAGCTGGCAGGGGGAGGGCCCTAACTCAAGTGTCACCCCAATAACACCCTTCCTAATCCCTGCCACTCCCACTTGGTAGATGACAAACATGTGTAGGTGGGTGATGAAATATATATTACAAAATACTGACTGAGTTCCTTTATTTGACTTGGAAATGACCTTACAAAAGCAAGTATGTATGGCAATTAAAATTATATCTCGGAGCAGTTCAATGAAATGAAAAAACAAAGGTCAACTAGACAAACTCAGCTATTTGCAAATTTATTAATACTGGTTTGGAGCACATTCATTTAATTGGTTCTCAAGTAAACTCAAGAACTTGGGAAATTTTTAGTTAGAGATGGGTATGATAAAATTGAAAACATGAGCCCTGGCTGGTGTGGCTCAGTGGACTGAGTGCCAGCTTGCAAACCAAAGGGTTGCTGGTTCTATTCCCGGTTAGGGCACATGCCTGAGTTGTGGGCCAGGTCCCCAGTAGGGGCACACAAGAGGCAATCACACATTGATGTTTCCTTTGGTTTCTCTCTCCCTTCTCCTCTGTTTAAAAATAAATAAAATCTTTAAATAAATGAAAAACATTATTTAATTCTATTTAATTATATTGGGGAAATACAATGGCCATTTAATTTTTGCATTGGCCAGTCCGAGGGCTTGACTAATGATTTGCATGGATTGAGGTTTTATTTTGATTTCTGGAGCAGAAAAGGGTCTTTTCCTCCCACTGTGAGCAGGGAAGAGGATAGAGAGGCAGCTCATCTCTTAATATGGGTTGCCCAAGTCCAACCAAGTGATTTCTCCCTGAAGTCCTCAGGCAATAAGTTTTATTCGTTTGTCTTTGTGTGTGTTTTTTTCTCAATTCCTGTTTTCACCTGAAGCAAGAGTTATTTCAGGTATTAAATACAACTGAAACCATTATTGACTAGTGTAAGTATCCTAGCACCCTCTGCCACTTAATTTTTCAGATTGAAAGACTAAAATGATTTATCACATTTATGCTGTTTAAAGTGCATTTCTAGGCTGTTGGGGGAGGGAATGCACTTAGATTAGCAAACTAAATGTTTCCTATTTTGTTTTAGAGTCACAGTAAAGGAATGCTTACACTTTGATATTTCTGGTATTTCAAGTATTATTTTACCATCATTTCTAAGGAGCTCCCATTTAAAAAAATCAGTAACTAAATGGCTCTATTGTTGTAAACATTGTCAGTCATTTCCGTTTTCCTTGGCACTGGGTTCCACTGATTGGAGGTGGAAACAGGAAGGTTAAGAAAGCTTAACTCAGGTTAGCAGATAAGCTTAGAAGGTAACATATCCACAAAGGGTGGTTCCAGGGTCAAATGATTAAGAGAAGACACTACAAGAACACTTTGCCATTGAAAAGGAGGCCAACCATGTCCTCAGCCCATTTGTTCTGGAGTGGGTCCAGGAGGAAGGCTATTACAATGGGCTGGAAAGTAATTCACTAGTGATAATGGGATATGCTGAATACCCGGAAATCTCAGATCCCGCAGCCCAAGTGCCAAGTCCCAGCACCAACTTTTAGCATCTGTCAAATCACTTTTGGTGGTAAACCTAGGATGCTGCACCTGGCACAAGTGAGTGGGCAGGGACAGGTGACTACTTCCTTAGGCAAAACCTAGAAAAACTTGAGGTGTGGGTAAAAAGGAGGGAAGTGAGGTGCCCATGCAAGTTCCCAGATCCAATTGAAAGGCCTAGGGCTCAATACCTGACTTTAAAGGGGACAGGAAGGCCACAGAGGTAGAGCTGTAAGTTCATATGCTTGAATCTTCTGTTCTCAAACTTTAAAGCAAGCAGGAAGTTGATTCTTCCTCCTCCCCCATCCCAGCTGAAGAAGTATGATTAAAATGCTAAGAGTGTGTCTGTCTTCCTGAGTTGCTCCGCTGTAGTCCCCAGGAGGTTCAGCATAGCCAACTGCTTGCAATCGCAGTCCAGGCTCCTTAACCCAGAAAGAAGTGTTTCCCTTTGATTGCAGTGAGGCTATTAGTAAGTCAACCAGCTGCATTTAGGGCCTCACTGGTCATTTAAATACTCAGGGGAACTGTAGCAAAGGCAACAAAATGCACCCAACTCATCAGAGTATGACCGTGAATCTTCAAGTGAACAATCCATTTTTAAAAAAGTGCAAGCGAATTTGTGAATTTAGTATTAAGGAATGACTTCACATTCCAATGCCACATACTTAAAAACCCTTTTATACATGCTTCCCAAGACAATGATATACAGAAATTGTTGCAGAACTCAGGGTGTTCACAGCTTGGGGTAATCTATTAAAAAATGACACAGATTGTTGAAAGGTGGTTTTATTTACTTGCAGCAAGTAAAGGAGATAGGAGATTCATATCCAAAGCCCAGCCTTGCTGAAGCAAGCAAGGTTTAGCCATTGCTTCTGTACACTATTTGGTAAATTACATGTTGATTTCTTTGCAGTTGGATACTTTCATAGTGAGTTCCTGTTAGCTCATCCTGTTTACAGCTGTAGCTGCAAAATACTCTGTTACGTTGTAACATTTAGTAAGAAATAACATTTTGAGCCACCTGGACCTTCATATCCTTCCTTGTTCTAACTAACAAAATTTCTGTAAGTCTGGAAATTAATTGTGTTAAGACAATTTTTGAATTATCTATTTTTATTATCGTACAAGATAGGTTTTTAAATACTTTTGACTTAGGAATGACCAGAAGTGTCTACACTTGTTTCAGGTGGTTCAGGTAGTAACAAACATTTTCATTCTCCCCAAACTCTATGTAAGTGGAAATAGTTTGAACCAAGTTCAGTAGTTTAACAGTTAATTCTCCATTGTCAAACATCTAGTAGTCAGAAGAGAGGGCAAGACTAGCTCCTCTGTCACTGCAGCTGACTGATAAACTGAGTATTTCGTTTTTAAATATGCACCCTAAGTTGAATATTTCATAGCTCCAACTTAATAGGACCCCATAATGTTAAGAAGAGTGATATCTGGAGTGAATTTCATTCTTAATTTTATGTCTAAAGCCCCGGGTGCTTAAGAATTTGGGGGATCATCACACTAAGAATTCATGGACATGTTTATATTTTACTTATTCTTAAAATATATTTTATTGATTATGCTATTACAATTGTCCCATGTTTTTCTACCCTTTATTCCCCTCTGCACTGTACCCCCCCCCACTATCATTCCCCCACCTTAGTTCATGTCCATGGATCATTCATATAAGTTCTTTGGCTTCTCCATTTCCTATGATATCCTTAACCTCCCTTTGTCTATTTTGTACCTACCAATTATGTTTCTTATTCCCTGTACCTTTCTCCCCCATTCTCCCCCTCTCTGCTGATAACCCTCCATGTGATTTCCATTTGTGTGATTCTGTTCCTGTTCTGGTTGTTTGCTTAGTTTGTTTGTTTGTTTTTTTAGGTTCGGTTGTTGATAGTTGTGAGTTTATTGTCATCTTACTGTTCATAGTTTTGATCTTCTATTTCTTAGAAAAGTCCTTTTAGCATTTCATATAATAAGAGCTTGGTTTTGATGAACTCCTTTAACTTCACTTTATCTGGAAAGCACTTTATCTGCCCTTGCATTCTAAATGATAGCTTTACTGGATAGAATCATCTTGGATGGAGGTCCTTGCATTTCAAGGCTTTGAATACTTCTTTCTAGACCCTTTTTGCCTGCAAGGTTTCTTTTAAGAAATCAGCTAATAGTCTTATGGGAACTCCTTTGTAGGTAACTGTCTCCTTTTCTCTTGTGGCTTTTAAGATTCTCTGTTTATCTTTAATCTTACGTAATATAATTATGATATGTCTTGGTGTGTGCTTCCTTGGGTCCAACTTATTGGAACTCTCTGGGCTTCCTGGACCTCCTGGATGTGTATTTCCTTTGCCAGATTGGGGAAGTTCTCCTCCATTATTTGTTCAAATAAGTTTTCAATTTCTTGCTCTTCTTCCTCTCTTTCTGACATCTCTATGATTTGGATGTTAGAAAATTTAAACTTGTTCTGGAGGTTCCTAAGACTCTCCTCATTTTTTTGAATTCTTGTTTCTTCATTCCATTCTGGTTGAATATTTCTTTGTTCTGTTCCAAACCATTCATTTGAACCGCAGTTTTCTTTCCTTCACTGTAGGTTCCCTGTATATTTTTCTTTATTTCACGTTGCATACCTTTCATTTTTTCCCTTATTTTGTGACCATACTCAACCATTTCTGTGAGCATCCTGATCACCAGTGTTTTGAACTCTGCATCTGATAGGTTGGCTATCTCTTCATCACTTAGTCATATTTTGTCTGGAGCTTTGATCTGTTCTTTCATTTGGGTCATATTTTTTTTGTCTTAGTGTGCCTGTTACATAGTAAGGGGCAGAGCCTTAGTTATTCGCCAAGGCAGGGCAACTGACTTTGGGCTGTTGTGGCACCGTCTGTGGGGGAGGAGTCAGAAAGGGAACAATGCCACTTGCTTGGCTCTCCACTGGCTTTAAGTCACTTCCTCTGCTTGCACAAGCAACTTGGGCCCTTCTGGTGTTTATTCCCAAGTGGGTGGGTTTGTGTGCATTCTAGGACCCTGCGAGTCTCTCCAGTGAACTCTCCTGTGAGGCTGGGAGTTTCTTCTATGCCTCAACCCCCATAGGTTAGTCAGCCGGAGGTATTGAGGTTTTATTTCCCTGTACTGGAGCCCCAGATTTTGCAGTCTATCTTGCTCCCCAGTTGTTCTTCCTAGTTTATCTGCACACAAATGTGGGACTGCCCACTCTATCAGGTGCTGCCTTGCCTACCCTGGTCCTCCAGCTGCCACCTTACCATGAGTCCTCTCCACCCAAGCTGCCCGTCTCCATTTCTCATACTGGTCTGAATGAATGTTTCTTCTTTAACTACTTGATTTTTGGACTTCCATATGGTTCAATTTTCTGTCAGTTCTGGTAGGTTTTTGTTTTGTTACTATCTTTCTTTTGGTTGTGCGAGGAGACAAAGTATATGTACCTATACCTACATCTTGGCCAGAAGTCTCTCTTTTTTCTTGATGAATCTGTTAAAGGCTTGTGGATTTTGTTTATCTTTTCAGAGAACCAGCTCCTGGATTTATTGATCCTTTGAATTGTTCTTTTAGTCTCTATGTCATTTAATTCTGCTCTGATCTTGGTTATTTCCTTCCTTCTGCTCACTCTGGTTTTGTTTGTTGTTGTTCCTCCAGTTCTTGCAGATGTGGGGTTAGGTTGTTTATTTCAAATGTTTCTATTTTTTTTAGGTAGGCCTGTATAGCTATGAATTTCCCCCCCAAGACTGCCTTTGCTGTGTCCCATAAATTTTGAATTGTTGTAAGTTCTTTTCATTTGTTTCCAGAAC
Source organism: Carollia perspicillata (assembly GCA_004027735.1). NCBI lineage: Eukaryota > Metazoa > Chordata > Mammalia > Chiroptera > Phyllostomidae > Carollia > Carollia perspicillata. The sequence goes on from PVKM010028873.1 coordinate 17,309, forward strand.
CTTTTTTATTTCTTCTTTGATCTCATTTTTAACCCATTCATTGTTTAATAGCATGCTATTTAATCTCCATGAATTTGAATGTTTTTGAGTTTTTTCTTTGAGGTTGGTTTCTAGCATCAGGACCTTATACTCTGAGAAAATGCTTCATATGATTTCAATGTTCTTGCATTTGTTGAGGCTGGTTTGTGTCCTATCATGTGGTGTATCTTTGAAAATGTTCCATGTGCATTTGAAAAAAAATGTGTATTTTCCTTCTTTGGGATGAGAGGTTTTATATTTATCAATTAAGTCAATTTGATCTAGTGTGTCATTCAGTGCCACGATACCCTTGTTGATATTTTGTTTGGAAGATTTATCCATTTGAGAGTGGCAAGTTAAAATCCCCTAGTATAAGTGTGTTGCTGACTATGTCCTCCTTGAAGTCTTCCAAGGTTTTCCTTATATATTTGGGTACTCTTATATTGGGTGCATATATGTTTCTAATGTTTATGTCTTCCTGATGGATTCTTCCCTTGAGTATTATGAGGTGTCCTTCTATGCCTCTTTTTATGGCCTTTGTTTTGAGTACTATTTTGTTTGATATAAGTATTGGTACCCCAGGTTTTTTTACTGTCCATTTGCTTGGAATGTTTTTTTTCTAACACTTCACTTTCAGTCTGTGTAGGTCTTTTATTCTGAGGTAGGTCTCTTGTAGGCAACATATGTGTGGGTCATGTTTTCTTATCCACTCAGCTACTCT
>PVKM010028874.1:0-18112 GCA_004027735.1 Carollia perspicillata
TCTCCTAAATATCTCATAAAACCCAAACTAAATGTATTCTCAACTCATTCACCTTTAACTCAGTCCCCAGAATGCTTTTGGCCACTCCAAAATTATTCAACCCAAGGAGAAATATGATGGCAAAGATTTCAGAATGGAAAAAGTGAATGGTATAGCTCAACTTGAAGTTATACAGTTCTACTTTAGAACACTTAACAAAATCATAAGGTATGTGAAAACATTGCTAGGATTTTTCTCAGCTTCTTACATGTAATCAGTGCAAGCAAGGGTCCCTGAAGCTTGAAGCTGATACATCCACCTCAGGTCATGGCTCTTAATAAATTACTATCAGATGACAGAAGGACTAGGAGAGAAAGAGGAATAAGGAAAAACATATGATTCTTATGATACCATCTTGCATTCCATGTGGAAAATACAGGCTGAAGTCATATGGTAAGCCTTTCATTTGTACCTCAATTATTAAAATCTTAATTTAAAAATGCATGAAGAACTTTCTTTTAAGGGTAAAGGAAAAGATAAGATTTTAAAATTTAAGCATGTACTTATTCTGGGGAATGAATTGGAAATGAGCAAAAGGAAGTGTAAAACTCTATTCGTTTAGCACTTGTGATTTTTCACATATGAGTGTGAGACTAAAGAAAGAATTTGACAAAGGATTTCAAGAAAGAAATGACATAACTTAAAGTGACAAGTATTTTTCAAACATTTTACATATAATTGACATGCTAATTACATTTATACTTTATCTCTAAGTGCTATGCTCCATGCGCTCTAGTAATGCTATGTTGTCTCATTAAAGTATTGCTTTTATTCAAAGAAACGAAATGTCATTTCCTTCAAAACATTGTGTGTGTGTGCATTTCAGGTTGGTCTTTCCTCTAATTATCTTGAATTAGTGAGATTTATTGAACGTTTCTCACTCTGTGGTTAGACTGATGATACCGTTGCTCAATGTACAGTACTAAATTAAAACTAAGCATAGGGAAACAAAGCAAAAAATTACTATTTCTAGGTTATAGGTAATAAATAACATTATCTACTCTAAAATAATCACAGTTTTTAATCAATAGAAGCTGTCAAATTTTTACCCCTCCTATTTATCACCCTTTTGTAGTTACAGACTAATTTTTTGTGAGGCAGTTTTCCATACAAAATTATACAAAATTGATGTATCCAGTTACTAGAATAAAAAGTGAGACAAACTTTTTAGCAGTGAGGTTTTCTCTCAATGAAACAGTTAACTAGCTTTATATGTACAAGAGGACCAGTTATTGAGAAACTGCATGGTATCCTGTTCTCAATATTGTAGAAAGCTTGAAATAAAGAGTGGTTCCTTCCCATATCTCCAACAGGTCACCGGCCCCTATTGTTCTGAGCCTGGGGTTTTGGGGGGGCAGGATTGGGTTCAGCAAGTGGCAGAAACAAGTGTTGACTTCCGTGCTTTGGAGGAGATAGGGGTAGCCTATGGGTATGAGGACCTGAGAAACAAATGCTATGGCTTAAGGAGCTACAGCAAGAGATCCTGGAGCCCTGTTTTGATGTACCAGAGATGGAGCACTTGCATCCAGGCACCTCCTGGGCTTCTGCTTCTTAGCAAATTGAAGTACAATGAAGAAAGTAAATCCAATGCCTATACAGAAAGATTACTGATGCTTTTATCCTTTCAAGATAGTTTTCCCTTTTATTTTCTAATCTATAAGTATACACATGTTAAATACTTCTAGAACATGGCATTGTGAAACTAAGCTAGTCCTTGCTCCCAATCACTAATGCAGTATGTAGAATGAGGCATGAACAAAATAATAATAAGAAATAACAATTTATGTATCATAATATCCACTTTTTGGCTTACTATGACACAATTCCAACCATACAACACTTTTTGGTGTAGTGAAAAGATGTATGTAGCAGTCTGACAGATTCAGTCAAAACTGAGAACATAGCAGACCCCTGTCTTCAACTCAATGAGTTGTCACATGTGCCTGTTAATTGCATTTGCCAAGCTAAAAAGACCTCTGAAATCCTTAACTGAGTTTAATATGCTACTAAAACTCCTTTTTTTCTTGCCTTAAATATTTCATTAGTTAATGCAATTTTACAGTATCCCAAGGAAAATATATTTCAAAAAATTAATCTGCTTCAAAACTAGATCCAAACCTACAACCATACTACTTTACTCAGCAAGACTTTTAAAATTGAAGGGGATATAAAGAGCTTCCCAGAAAAGTAAAAGCTAAAGGTGTTCATTACCAACAAACTAGTTTTATAAGAAATGTTAAGTCTCTGCTTGAAGAAGGAGATGGAGAAGGCAAAGGAAACAAGCAAACTGACAAAGAAAAAACAGAGGAACTGAGTTAAAAGAATAAAATGGCAATAAGTACATACCTATCAGTAGTCATTTGAAATGTAAATGGCTTAAATATGCCAATCAAAAGACACAGTGTAGCTGAAAGGATAAGAAAGCAAGACCCATATGTATGCAGTTTACAACAGACCCACCTCAGAACAAAAGATACACACACTAAAAATAAATGAATGAAAAAAGATATTTAATGCAAATGCAAATGAAAAAGCGCTGGGATAACAAAGCAATACTTCTATCAAACAAAATAGACTTTAAAATAAAACTGTAGTAAATGACAAATAAGGACACTACATAATGATAAAGGGAGAGATCCAATAAGAGGATATAACTCTGGTAAACATTTAGGCACCCAACATAGGAACATCTAAATATGTAAAGCAAATCTTGATGGACATGAAGGGAGAGATTGCAGTAATACAGTCATAGTAGGGGATTTTAACACCCCATTTATATAGATGGATTGTTCTTCCAGGCAGAAATTCAACAAGGAAATGGTGGTCTTAAATAACACAATAGATCAGATAGAAGTAATTGATATCTTCAGAGCATTTCATCCCTAGCAGCAAAATATACATACTTTCCAACTGCACATAGAACACTTTTAGTATAGACCACATGTTGGGACAAAAAGAAAGCCTCAATAAATTTAAGATTAAAATCATATCAACAGTCTTCTCTGACCATAATAGTATGAAACCAGAAATCAACCACAAGAAAAAAGCTGAAAAACACACATAGTCATGGAGGCTAAATAACATGTTACTAAACAATGACTAGGTTAACAATAAGATCAAGGAATAAATCAAAGTTTGCCTTGAAATAAATGAAAATGAGAACAAAACAAGCCAAAATCTGTAGGACACGGTGAAAGCAATTTTAAGAGGAAAACTCATAACATGACAGGCCTACCTCAGAAAACAAAAATCTCAAATAAACAATCGAACTTTACACTTAAGGGAAGTGGAAAAAACAGCACACAATGCCCAAAGTGAGTGGAAGGAAGGATATAATAAAGAGCAGGGCAGAAATAAATGAAATAGAATCCACAAAAACAATAGAAAAGATCAATGAAACCAAGAGCTTGTTCTCTGAAAAGATAAACAAGGTTGACAAACCTTTAACCAGACTCATCAAGAAAAACAAGAGAGATTTCCAATCTAGACGGAGGCATAGGTAAAATAATGCAATTGGTTTTATCAAAACTAGTTTAAAATTGTGATATCCATTCAGATTTTCTGTTTCAGCCTTGAAAGATTGTATGTTTCTAGGAGTTTACCCACTTCTTCTAGATTGTCCAGTTTGTTGGCATACAATTTATTGCTTATATGTTTCCTTATACTCTTGTGTTTCTGTGGTGTCAGTTGTCACTTCTCTTTCACTTATGATTGTATTTATTTAGGTTCTTTTTTTTCTTGATGAGTCTGGATAAAAGTATATTAAGTTTGTTTATTTTTTTCAAAGAACCACCTCTTGGTTTTATTGTCTTTTTTTTTCTATTTTTTTAGACTCTATTTTTTTATTTACGTTCTGATCTTTATCGTTTCCTTTCTTCTACTCCCTTTGAGCTGTGTTTGTTTTTCATTTTCTAGTTCCTAATTTAGGGTTAAGATTAGATTGTATTTGAGATCCCTCTTGTTTCTTGAGGAGTGCTGTATTTCAGTCAATTTCCCTTTTAGAATTGCTTTGGCTCTGACCTGTAAATTTGGAATTGTGTTTGTATTTTCATATTTCTCAAGCTAGCCTGATTTTTTTTTTTGTTAACTTCATTGTTAACCCATTTTTTTAGTAATGTGTTATTTAGCCTCAAAGTTTTAGTACATTTTTAAGTTTTCTTCTTGTCATTGATTTTTAGTTTTATACCATTGTGATCAGAGAAGATACTTGATATGATTTGAATCTTTTTAAATTTATTGAGATTTGTTTTGTGGACTAACATGATGCATCCTGGAAAATGTTCCATGTGCACCTGAAAAGAATGTACTGTATATTCTGTTGCTTTTGGGTGAAATGTCCTAAAGATATCAATTAAGTTTATTCAGTCTAATGTGTTATTTATGGCCATTGTTTATTGGTTTTCTGTCCGGATGATCAATTGATGATCTGTCCGGATTGATGTCAATGGGGTGTTAGAGTCCCCTACTATGATTGTATTATTGTTGATCTCTCCCTTCATGTCTATCAAGATTTGCTTTACATAGTTGCTCCTGTGTTGGGTGCATATATTTTATAAGAGTAATTTCCTCTTGTTGAATTGATCCCTTTATCATTATGAAATGCCCTTCTTTGTCTTTTGTTACAGTCTTTGTTTTAAAGGCTATTTGTCTGATTATATATTACTACTCCATCTTTTTTTTATTATTTCCATTTGCATAAAAGATAATTTTTCACCTCTTTATCCTCAGCATGTGTATATCTATTGATCTGCAGTGGGCAGTACATGTATAGCTCTTGTTTTTTGTATCCATTTAGCCACCCTATGTCTTTTGATTAGAGCATATAGTTCACTTGCATTTAAATTTATTGATAGGTATGTGGTTATTACCATTTTATTAATTGTTTGCTAATTGTTTTGCATTTCTTACCTGTTCCTTTCACATTTTCTTATGTTCTTCTCTTGTATCTTGATGACTTTCTATGGTATTGTGTTTGGATTCTTTTATTTCTTGTATATCTCATAGTATTTGGGTTTGTAGTTACTATGTTCTTCATATATACAAGCTATGTTGATAGCAGTTGTTTTAAATTGGTGGTTGCTTAAGATTGGACACATTCTTAAATCACTACAGTTTTTACTTTTTCTTTCCATGTTTATGTCTTGTTCATTATTTTTTACTTCTTTTCTATGTGTTTGTGTGTATACCTATTCCTTGATTTATTATTGCAATTAAGCATGATCTTTCTACTTTTGCCTTTTAATCTTTGTACTACTTTATAGTTGGTTGATCCATTGCTTTTACAATGTGTTCACCGCTCTCAATTAGCATTCTTTTCTTTCCTATATATTCTTACTCATATTTTCTATCTTTTCTATTTAAAGATGTTACTCTAACATTTCTTATGATTCTGGTTTAGTGGTGATGAACTTCTTTAGTTTTTTCTTGTCTGGGAAACTCTTCATGTCTCCTTTGAATTATGATGTGTCTTTGTGTGGACCTCTTTGATTTCATCTTGTTTGGGACTCTCTGCACGTTCTGTACTTAAATGTCTATTTTCTTCACCGTTCTTAAATGTCTATTTTCTTCACCATTCTGGTTTCCCTCCATTCTGGTTACCATCAGTTTGTTCTTTATTTCCATGTCTCTGTTTATATTTTGCTCAGTTGTTTCTTTTGTTGTTTAGGTTCTACTTATATGTGAGATCATAGGGTATTTGTCTTTATCACCAGTTGTCTGATTCACTTAGCATAATGTTCTCCAATTCTATCCATGCATCATGAAAGGTAGGAGTTCCTTCTTTCTTTCTGCTGTGCAGTATTCCATTTTGTAAATGTACCACAGTTTTTTTATCCATTCATTTACTGATGGGCATTGAGTGAGGCTGTTTCCAGCACTTGGCTTATAAATTGTGCTGCTATGAACATTGTGGTGCATAGGTTCTTTTGAATTAGTGTTTCAGGATTCTTAGGTTATAATCCCAGCAGTAGAACTGCTGGATCAAAAGGCAGTTCTACTTTTAGTTTTCTGAGAAAATTCCATACTGTTTTCCACAGTGCCTGCACCAGTCTGCATTCCCATGAATAGTGTACTTTGGTTCCCTTTTCTCCACAGCCTCATCAGCACTTGTTGTTTGTTGATTTGTTTGTGATGGCCACTCTGACCAGTGTGAAGTGGTACCTCGTTGTGGTTTTGATTTGTATCTCTCTGATGGCTAGTGGTGCCAAGCCACCTTTTACATGTCTCTGGGCCCCTCTATATCTCCTCCTTGGAGAAATGTCTGTTCAGGTCCTTTGCCCATTTTGGGGGATTACTTCTGGGCTCTCTATTCTGTTCCATTGATCTATGTGTCTATTCTTATGCCAGTACCAGGATGTTTTCATTGCAGTGGCCTTGTAATACAGATCGATATCAGATATTGTGATCCTCCTACTTTGTTCTTCTTTCTCAAAATTGCTGTGTCTATTCAGGGTCATTTATGGTTCCATATAAATTTTTGAAATGTTTGTTCTATATCTGTAAAATATGTCATTGGAATTTTAATAGGGATTGCATTGAATCTATAAATTCCTTTGGGTAATATGGATATTTTAAAGATGTTGATTCTTCCAATCCATGAGTATGGTATATGCTTTCATTTATATGTGTCTTCCTTAATTTCTTTCTTCAGTGTTGTGTAGTTTTCTGAATACAGATCTCTTACCTCCTTGGTTGGGTTTATTCCTAGGTACTTTATTTTTCTTGTTACTATAGCAAATGGGATTTTTTTCCCTGATTTCTGTTTCTGGTATTTTGTTGTTGGTGTACTAAATGACTTCAACTTCTAAATGTGGATTTTGTATCCCATGGTTTTGCCAAATTCACTTATTAGGTCAAATAGTTTTTTGGTGGAGTCTATAAGGTTTGCTATGCACACTATACATGTCATCTGCAAACAGTGACAGCTTTACTTACTTCTTTCCAGTTTGGATGCCTTTTATTTCTTTTTCTTTTCTGATTGCTGTGTCCAGAACTTCCAATACTATGTTGAATAGAAATGGTAAAAGCAGATATTCTTGTCTTGTTCCTGATCTTAGTGGGAAAGCTTTTAGTTTTTGCCCATTGAGTATGATGTTGGCTACAGGTTTCTCATATATGGCCTTTATTATGTTGGGGTATGCTCCCACTTTGCTGAGCATTTTTACCATAAATGGGTGCTGTACCTTATCAGATGTTTTTTCCGCATCTATTGATGTGATTTTTATCTTTCCTTTTTTTATGTGGTATATTACATTTATTGATTTGTGAATATTGAACTACCCTTGCACCCCTGGGATAAATCCCACATGATCATGGTGTATGATCCTTTTAATGTATTGTTGGATGAGGTTTGCCAATATTTTGTTGAAAATTTTAGTGTCTATGTTCATCAGCAATATTGGCCTGTAGTTTTCTTTCTTTATTGTGTCTTTATCTGGTTTTGGGATTAGGATGATGCTGGCCTCATGAAAAAAGCTTGGGAGTTTTCCCTCTTCTTGGGTTTTTTATAATACTCTGAGGATAGGGGTTAGCTCTTCCTTAAATTCTCCTGTGAAACAATCCAGTCCAGGGCTTTTGTGTGCTGGAAGTTTTCTGATTACTGCTCCTGTTTCACTAGCTGTTGTCAGTTTATTCATGCTTTCTACTTCTTGATTCAGTTTGGAAGATTATGGTTTTCTAGAAATTTGTGCATTTCACCCAGGTTTTCAAATTTCTTGGCATATAGTTGTTTGTAGTAATTTTTTACATTCCTTTGTATTTCTGTGGTATCAATTGTAATCTCTCTTCTTTAATTTCTGATTTTCTTTATTTGGGTCCTCTCTCTTTTTTTCTTGCTGAGTCTGGTTAAAGGCTTGTCGATTTTGTTTATCTTTTCAAAGAACTAGCTCCTGAATTTATTGATCATTTGACTTGTTCTTTTAGCCTCTATGTCATTTAATTCTGCTCTGATCTTGGTTTTTTCCTTCCTTTTACCCACTCTGGGATTTGTTTGTTGTTGTTCCCCCAATTCTTGTAGGTGTAGGGTTAGGTTGTTTAATTGAAATGGTTCTGTCTTTTTTAGGTGCCATGTATTGCTATGAACTTCCCTCTCAGGACTGCCTTCGCTGTGTCCAGTAGCTTTTGGACTGTTGTGTGTTCATTTTCACACATTTCCAGAAACTTTTTGATTTATTTTTTGATCTCATTATTAACCCATTAATTGTTGAATAGCACACTATTCAATCTCCATGAATTTGAATGTCTTTGAGTTTTTTCCTTGAGGTTATTTTCTAGTTTCAGTCCATTGTGGTTTGAGAAAATGCTTGGTATGATTTCAATTTTTTGAATTTGTTGAGGCTTGTTTTGTTCCCTACCATGTGATCTATCTTTGAAAATACTCCATGTGCATTTGAAAAGAATGTATATTTTGCTTCTCTGGGATGACAGGTTCTATACATGTCAGTTAAGTCCCTTTGATGAACTCAGTGAGAACATCAACATAGAGATAAAAACTGTAAAGAAAAAAGTCAGAAATTAAGAATAAAATAACTGAATTAAAGAATACATTAGAGGGAAGCCACAGTAGATAGAGTGAAGCAGAGGATCAAATCAGCAATTTGGAAGATAAGGTGGTAAACACATTCAATCAGAATAGCAAAAAATAATGATGATGATTTAAAATAATGAGGCGAAGCCCTGGCTGGTGTAGCTCAGTGGATTGAGCACAGGATGTGAACCAAAAGATCACAGGTTCGATTCCCAGTCAGGGCACATGCCTGGGTTGTGGGCCAGGTTCCCCAGTAGGGGATGTGTGAGAGGCAACCACACATTGATGTTTCTCTCCCACTTTTTCTCCTTCCTTTCCCCTCTCTGCAAAAATAAATAAATAAAATATTAAAAAATAAAATAATGAGGGGAAATTTGGGAGATTCTGGTGACATTTAGAGCTGAGAGAGGAGGGTTGGGACTGGCCATGACCCAGATAGACTCTGGACTTGCTAGAGGGTTGGACTCTGTGGAAAGCCAGGTGGAGGTATGGAGTGGCAGCAGCGCACAAAGAGACTCTTTTCAAAAGTAAATCTCAGATGCTCAGTGCACGGACCTCAAATGCACAGCAGCCAGCCAACAAGGAGGGAGGAGTGAGGGCATGATTTGCTCCTACTCAGTGCCCTTCATGCACTTATCGAAGGGGTGCAAAGCGAGGCAGCTTTTTGGTGCCAGCCTGGCACAAGTGTGCAGAGTGAGGAATGCAGTCTGCACAGTGCTCTGAGGGTATTGGCTGGAAACTGGGCACCTGTAATTATTGTAGCCCAGACAGAGCCAAAATGGAGCCCAGATGCCTTCTGCCTACAGGGACTGCATAAATCTGCAAAATTGGATGGGCAGGGGTTTTTTTATTTTATTTTTTCTCAGGAGCAAGACTGTAAGATCAGAAGCTGAGAGAAAACCCGACACAAATCCACAAAGAAGTCAGAAGGAAAACACCACAATTTTCACTTTGCTCATCAGCAGAACTTGTATGTTTTTTTAAATTTCTTTCTTTTTTCCCTTTATTTAGTTTTTTGTTTGTTTTTATTGTTTTTTATTATTTTCCCATTCATATTACATTTTAATTTTCTTCTTTCACTTCATTCATATTACAAATAACCCACTACTCTTGGTCTTCTACTTTTTTATGTATTTTATTGATTATGCTATTACAGTTGTCCCATTTCCCCCTCTTTATTCCTCTCCACCCTGCACACCCCCTCCCACCCACATTCCCCCCCTTTAGTTCATGTCTATGTGCCATAAGTCCTTTAGCTTCTACATTTCCCACACTGCTCCTGCCCTCCCCCTGTCTATTTTCTAGGTACCACCTATGCTACTTATTCTCTGTACCTTTTCCCCCTCTCTCCTGCTCCCACTTTCCTATTGCTAACCCTCCATGTGATTTCCATTTCTGTGGTTCTATTCCTATTCTAGTTGTTTGCTTAGTTTGTTTTTGTTTTAGGTGTGGTTGTTAATAACTGTGAGTTTGCTGTCTTTTTACTGTTCATATTTTTTATCTTCTTTTTCTTAGATAAGCCCCTTTAACATTTTCTATAATAAGGGCTTGGTGATGATGAACTCCTTGAACTTGACTTTATCTGAGAAGTACTTTATCTGCCCTTCCATTCTAAATGATAGCTTTGCTGGATAGAGCAATCTTGGATGTAGGTCCTTGCCTTTCATGACTTGGAATAGTTCTTTCCAGCCCCTTCTTGCCTGTAAGGTCTCTTTTGAGAAATCAGCTGACAGTCTGATGGGAACTCCTTTGTAGGTGACTGTCCCCTTATCTCTTGCTGCTTCTAGAATTCTCCTTCATTTTAATCTAATGTAATTAGAGGTGCTAATTAATGTAATTAATGTAATTAATTAATTAATGCTAATGCTAATTAATGCTAATTAATGTAATTAATCTAATTAATCTAATTAATCTAATTAATGTAATTAGAGGGGCTAATGTAATTATGAGGTGCCTTGGTGTGTTCCTCCTTGGATTTACCTTCTTTGGGACTCTCTGAGCTTTCTGGAGTTCCTGGAAGTCTATTTCCTTTGCCGGATTGGGGAAGTTCTCCTTTATTATTCATTCAAATAAGTTTTCCACTTGTTGCTCTTCCTCTTCTCCTTCTGGTACTCCTATAATTCGGATGTTGGAACATTTAAAGATGTCCTGAAGGTTCCTAAGCCTCTCCTCATTTTTCTGAATTCTTGTTTCTTCATTCTTTTCTGTCTGGTTGTTTTCTTTCTTCCTTCTGGTCCACTCCATTGATTTGAGTCCCAGTTTCCTTCCTATCACTATTGGTTCCCTATGCATTTTCCTTCATTTCCCTTAGTGTAGCCCTCAGTTTTTCATCTAATTTGCAACCAAAATCAACTAGTTCTGCAAGCATCCTGATCACCAGTGCTTTGAACTGTGCATCTGATAGGTTGGCTATCTCTTGGTCACTTAAAAGTATTGGATCTGAGGTTTTGATTTGTTCTTCTGTTTGAGCCATAATTTTTAGGTCTGGTTGTATGTGTTATGTATGAGGGGTGGAGCCTTAGGCATTCACTAGGGCAGGACAACCCAGTCACTGGGTCGTGACACAGTATGTGGGGGTGTGGTGTGAGAGGGATCAATGGTGCTCGTTCTGCTCTCTGTTGGATCCCAGACCCCTCTTCCCATTCCCCCAAGCAAAGTGGGCCCTTCTGGCACTGATTCATGGTGGGTGAATTTGTGTACATTCTAGTAACCTGTGAGTCTCTCCAACGAACTCTCCTGTGAGGCTGGGGGTCACTCCCTGCACCTCAATCCCCACAGGTATTTTCAATAGGTGTTTTCAGGCTTTATTTTGTGGCACTGGGGCCCTGGGTTTCGAGGTCTGTCTTGCTCCTCAGCTATCTGCACAAGAATGTGGGACCACCTGGTCAGCTGCCTTGGGCACCATGCCCCGATTCACAATCGCCAGCCGCTGCCTGAGCACCCGAAGTGCTTTTTGCACCTGGTGCCTTCGCTTTTGTGCCTCAACCATCTCTGTTCAGCCCCCTGACTCCACCCCAACTACTGGTCTGGATGGATGTGTCTATTTTATCTCCTTGATTGTCCAACTTCCTCATAATTCAATTTTCTGCCAGTTTTGGTTGTTATTTTCTGTCTAAATTATTGTTGTTCTTATTTTAGTTGTGGGAGGAGGCACAGTGTGTCTATCTATGCCTCCATCTTGTCTGGAAGTCTCTTTATATTCTTAGTTATAGGAATTGTGGTCAGCTGGTCTCCTGGTGAATCTCAGTGATGGTTGGTCTACAGCACAGATGGCAAACACAAGGTCCTCCCACTTTTTTTATCCAGCCTGGCACCTTATTTCTGCCCAGCAGCAGTGCCAAGCTCTTGCTTAACCGTTAAGGAGTAGTTACATTTATACAGTCCTAAAATTACATTCAGCCCTTTGAAGACAACCGCGAGGCTGATGTGGCCCCTGGTGCACATGAGTTTGACACCCCTGGTCTACAGTTTAGTTGTAATTTTGATGTGGTTGTAGGAGGAAGCAAGCACAGAGTGGGCCTACTCTGCCATTTTGACCAGAAGTCATACTTAAACTCTTGAAAAAAAAGACACTTTGATATTTTCCATTTATGTTCTCTAATTTAATGATTGTTCCACCATTCTCATTACCTTTTTAAACCTTATTATTATTATCAATATTTGACTTTCTTTATATTGTTGAAGACAGTTACTTCCTAAATGAGAGAATTGCAACTGTTCTTACTTTACCAGGATAACTAGTAACTCATTATATTTAATTATCTATTTTATTCTAACTCAGTATATTCTGACAGGTTGTCTATATTTAAGAAAAATATATATATTGTCAATTATTCTTCTGATTCTATAAAAATGATTTCTCTGACCTATCTGGGAAAGCAAATCACCTAGTTGCAAGAACAAAAATTATAATTTTGTATGATAATGTATTCTTTGGCAGATAATTTACAGAAAAATACAACTATATTCAATTAATTATAAAATTAATGCATTACTTAATATAAAATTAATATCAAATGTTTATAAAAATAGAGTATGTTATTATAGGTGACATTTTTTGGTAGACTACAAAAAAATTAAATGAAGACTCAGAAAGAAATAACAGTCTTCTACCATACTTAAGTCATATGCATGTTATCTTCCTTGAAAAACAAACTTATAAGGTTACCTAAATCCAATTGTCCTGCCTTGTCTGTGGCACCATTTCTGGTTTTTGAAATGTATGTCATTACTCAAAGTGTCTGTATATAATAGTAGTCTCTGGGCTGAAACATCTGATGTGCTTTTCAATCCACCCGTTAGTTCACTATTCCTCATCACTGAATGTGGCTGACTATTTCTTCTCCCTCTAAGACATTCCTATAAGTCATTCACCCTTTTTCATTTAGTGTTCAGTTCCATAGCCAAGGTCACTACTTTATTAACATTTGCTATCTCTATAGTCTCCTAAGATACTCATTGTTCTACTTCTTTTCTGTACACACACACACACACACACACACACACACACCCCACCTGATACAGTCCAGACATCACAGTAAGTGAGGTTGTGCAGCCAGTTGTTAAAAGCATAGACTCTGGATTAAGAATGTTTAGATTTACTCCTGCCCCCTCCATTTACAAGTATATCATGTTGAGCAAGCCACACATTTTTTCTGAAAAGGGGAAAATAATAGTACTTACTTTATAATATGTGGTAGTTACATCATTGAATACATATAAATGACTTACATGTATACATGGTTAAGTCTCCCATAAGAATAAGCTGTATAATATCTGAAAAATAAATCAAATCATGTCACTCTCCTTTCAAAATCCTCCACCAGCATTCTGTAGTTAGACATTGGAAATCCAAACTGCTCACCACAGCCTCCAAGGCACAGGAGAACTTGGCCGCACCATTCCCTCCCACTTTACCTGTTGCTGCCTTGCCTGCCTTTCTTTCAATTCTTTTAATATGCCATGAGCTTGTTTTTCCACTTCTGGGTCTTTGTCCCTATGATTTTATATTGTACAGTCCTAATGTGAAAACTTCTTCTCCATTCTTTAAATGGGTGACATCTTCTGCCAGGGTTCACAAAACTTTTTGTGTAGGGCCAGATGTCAATGATTTTTAAATGAGTAGCCCATACCCTCAACTTTGCTGGTGTAGTGCAAAAGCAACCACAAACAGTACCTAAATAATGGGTGTAGCTATGTTCCAATAAAACTTTATTTACAAAATCAGGCAGTGAAAATATTTGGCCAGAGAGCTATACTTTACCTAACCACTATAATTAATTCTTCACTACCTAATTTAAATGCTATCCCTTAGAGTTTTAATGACTCTGCTATTATTCTGCATCTCAGTTTGTTGATTGTTTTTATAGCACATATCATAATGTATTGGATTTATTACTTGTTTACTATTCTTTGTCAGACCCTCCGCATACACTCAGCTATAAGCATTTATGATAGTGCCTGTTGCTTAGAAGGTACTCAATAAATACTTTTGAATTGATAAATAAATACCATCTTACTTGGTTTTAAGAGTACAGACAAAAATTGTAGAACATTGCAGAAAGAGCTTTATAGATTACCAATGCTGAAATACATCTTTTATAAAGAATTTTTGAAACAAGCTTTATTGAAGAATGTATCAGATCTCCCTGTTGCAGTTGCAAACCCACAGGATCCTGGAATGTTGATAGCCCATATGTTCCCACTGCCTTGGGACTGCCTAGGGATTAGAAATAGGCATGACCTCATTTTGTTGAATATGCATGTTATGAGAATTAGAACCAAACTGGCCATCTGGGGGATAGAGTTTTCCTCCAGCATTGTTCAATTCGTAGTATATACATGAGGGATATTCATTTCATGGAGAAAATTAAGAAGTGAGAGCAATCAAAGCATGCTCTATTTTAAAAAGTTCATGGTATGCTTTGGGGCTAAATATTCACAGCATGCATTTTAAAGATGCAATTAGGAGCAATGATGCACAAAATTGCATTTGCAAAGAAAATATTATTTTTAGAAATGCAATTGAAACATCCAAAGGGGCTAAAAATAAAAGATCGTACTGCTCAGGTGATAACCTGTAGCAATGTAATAAGCTGTTTATACAGTGGAAGTTACTATTACATTGGAGTAGGCTGCTTTCAGTGAAGCTCTTCAGGTGTCCTAAATTCAGTAGCCTTTGACCTAGATAAATAGATAGCATATCCAAGAGAGTCAAGATTTTGTATAATATTATCAAATAATATTTCACACCAAGTTCCATATTATACACATCTGTTCAATCTCTGCCATGTTATAGTTCATAACCCTTTCTGAAATTATATCAAAATGTCAAGATCCCTTTTTTGAGACATGATTCTCTGGTGGGTCTAAACTTTCTAATTACTTTTCCTCATCATACATAAACTACAGTGATGTGCATGCTTTCATAGTGGTCAAGGATTTTGGAAACTGCTTCAGCATTGCTTTCCCCTCAGTGTATTTCATTTGGGTGTGTTGCTCCAGGTACAGCTGTTTTCATTCTATTGTTTTTTTACAACGTGTTTTTCTGTGTATTGAGCCATCAATATAGCTTACATCATTTTCAAAAGTTAGAGTTTAGATTTTCAATAAAAATAATTACTTTATGTGAACTATAAAGAAAAGTAAATGTGAAAATTTTTGTTTATTTTCTCTAAATAAATAGAAATATAGAGAAATGGTTTTGAAAACAAGATGAAACAAATCTATAGAGAATAGAAATTACCTAACTTGTATATATTTTTTAAAAAAGCACAAAGAGGAGAAAATCTGGCCCAGTAACAAAGGTAAAGCAGAGCCTTTCATTTGAAAGTATCTTCAGTGAAAAGTAATTTTCACAACTTACATTCTCATAATCTTTTACATGATTGTAAGTAATTGTAGTTATTGTATTATAGTTACTACTATTTGAAAACTTACTTGGTCTAAGAATTTTTATACATAAAATACTGTTTAGGTAAATTAGTGGATCATTTGCCTCCCATGTAACTGATGTTGAATTCTTAGATACAAACAAGACAAACAATATATGATTCAGGTTCTTTTTAACTATATTTTATTAATTATGCTATTATAGTTGTCCCTTTTTTCTCCCCTCTCTTCCCCTCTGCCCTTCACCCACCTCTTTCACCAGCATTCTACCCACTTAGTTCATGTCCACGGATGATACATATAAGTTCTTTGGCTCTCCATTTCCTACATTATTCTTAACTCCACCCGTCTCTTTCCTACCTACTATTTATGCTTCTTATTCACTGTACCTTTCCCCTCATTCTTCCCCTCCTTCTCTCCACTGATAACCCTGCATGTCATCTACATTTCTGTGATTCTGTTCCTGTTCTAGTTTGCTTTGCTTGTTTTTTGTTTTTGTTTTTTAGGTTCAGTTGTTGATAGTTGTGAGTTTGTCATCATTTTGTTGTTTATAGTTTGATCTTCTTTTTTTTCTTAGGTAAGTCCCTTTAACATTTCATGTAATAAGGGCTTGGTGATGGTGAACTTCTTTAACTTTGTCTTATCTGGGAAGCATTTTATCTGCCCTCCCATTCTAAATGAAAGCTTTGCTGGATAGAGTGATCTTGAATGTAGGTGTGCCTTTCATGACTTTGAATACATCTTTCCAGCCCCTTCTTGCCTGCAAGGTTTCTTTTGAGAAATCAGTTGTTAGCCTTATGGGAACTCCTTTGTAGGTAACTGTCTCCTTTCCTCTTGCTGCTTTTAAGATTCTCTCCTTATCTTTAATTTGGGGTGATTTAATTATGATGTGCCTTGGTGTGTTCCTCCTTGAGTCTAATTTCTCTGAAATTCTCTGAGCTTCCTGTACTTCCTGGAAGACTATTTCCTTTACCAGATTGGGGAAGTTCTCCTTCATTATTTTTTCAAATAAGTTTTCAGTTTCTTGCTCTTCCTGTTCTCCTTCTGGCATCCCTATGATTCAGATGTTGGAATGTTTAAAGTTGTCCCAAAGTTCCTAAGCCTGTCCTCATTTTTTTGAATTCTTGTTTCTTCATTCTGTTCCAGTTGAATGTTTCCTTCTGTTTCAAATCATTGATTTGACTCCCAGTTTCCTACCCTTAACTGTTGATTCCCTGTATATTTTTCTTTATTTCACTTTGCATAACCTTCATTTCGTCCTCTATTTTGCATCCATACTCAGTCATTTCTGCAAGCATCCTGATTGACAATGTTTTGTACTCTGTGTCTAATAGATTAGCTATCTCCTCATTGCTTAGTTCTTTTCTGGAGTTTTGATCTGTTCTTTCATTTTGGCCATATTTTGTTGTATTGGCACAGCTGTTATATTGTAAGGGACAGAGACTTATGTATTCACCAGGGTGGGGCAATCCACCTTGCTTCCTTGTGGTGCTCTTTGTGGGGAAGGGGTCCAATAGGGAACTATTTTTGCCCTGCTTTCAGTCACTTCCCCTGCTACCCTCAAGCAAATTGGCCCCTTCAGGTGCTGATTCCAAGGCAGGTGGGCTTGTATACATTCTAGGACCCTGTAGGTTCTCTCCAACAAACTCTCCTGTGAGGCTGGTAGTTTCTCCCACCACTACCACCCCCCCATAAGTTTTTTCAGTCATAGGTTTTGAGGCTTTATTTCCATGCACTGGAACCCTGAGTTGTGATGTCTCTCTCGCTCCCCAGTTGTCCCTCCCAGCCTATCTGCATGCAAATGTGGGACCACACAGTCTGCCATCTCACCAAGCCAGGCCAGGCCTTGCTACAGTTCTTCTGCCCCAGCTGCCCCTCTCAACCCCGCTACCCACCTGGATGAATTTTTCTTCTTTGACTCCTTGGTTGTCAGATTTCCATGCAGTTTGATTTTCTGGCAGTTCTGGGGTTTTTTGTTTGTTTGTTTGTTTGTTTTTAAACTGGTTGTTGTCCTTCTTTTTGTTGTGTGAGGAAACAAAGTGTGTCTATCTATGCCTCCATCTTAGCCAGAAGCCTTTATTATTCAAGTTCTATAGCAGTAAACTATATAGCATTTAAAAGTAGAAAATTTTAATCTGTATGTTCATAAAGAAAGATAGCTTAAATATTTTGAATAAATATTTGTCATTCAAAATTAAACTCCAAAATATCAAATTTAAGAAGAGTTCCATAAGGTTATACTCCTATTATGAAAAGTTGTCTGTACCTATCCCAGTTATAATACCTATAATTCAGAATCCTTGTCTTATTCACAACTTCTAAAACAGCATCTGGCATATAGCAGATGCTCAACACATATTTGTATATATCAGTGATTTTCAACCTTTTTTATTCTCGTAGCACAAAAAAAAAAACTAATTACTAAAATTCTAGAGTACACCAAAAAATATATTTTCCAATCTTACCAAAAAAAGGTATAATTTTTATTCATTGTTGTATTGGCTACAACAATGAATGTTAGCATTTTTTATTTGACAATCTAAAAGAAAAGTGGTCAGTTTCCCTGTCTATATAGTCAGGTATTGCATGTTTTAAAATTTTTGTGACAGACCAGTTGAAAATCACTGGTATAAATTTATAAGCATTTTATTTTCAAAC
>PVKM010028875.1:0-18056 GCA_004027735.1 Carollia perspicillata
GACCCTGGCCATCCCCACCTCCCACCCTTGATCCTACCTTCCTTGGTTTTGTCTATGTGTTTTTTATACGTGCTTTTGACTCTTAAATATTTCTTAATTCCCCACAAACCCAGCTATGAATTAAGAAGGGTTTAATAACTATTTCATCCAGAAATTTAAGGGCTATTCCAGCAGTTTCTATAAAACCCTAGTCAGCCATATCACTGATATAGAAGTCTCTTCCCTGTCATTCTATACTTTGTGATGCTCAAGTGACTATTAATGATTGTTATGTTACATTTACTATATACCACTCCTTCCCTGTTTGCATTTGTCTGGGTCTATATGAGTCAAATACATTTTGACTGGTAGGAGGGAATCAGCCACTAATCTGAATGTTGTGTATATTGCAACATGTCAAACAAGAGGTAATTGATTAGACTCTTCACCACTAAAATGTGCAGTGTTGTTTAGACATGTCAGACAACCATATCCTGATTTGCTGCTGTTGTTTTAGGTATATGAATAATTCATCTATTTTGGTTTTACTTATCTTGTCATCTCACTGGTGCTCTAGCTTTTGTTTAAAAATGCCAACCATATTTAAAAGATGAGAGGCATTATTTTAGAACTGGGGGTTAGAGTTCTAAGAGTACAAGTTAAGAGTAAGAGTTAAGCTAAGAGTACAGTTAAGCTATGGAGGCATGCGATTGTGATTATAATCGGGTCCTTTCTTGGCGTAGTCTCATGAGGATGGGATTACACAGAGGGCGATGCAAGTATCACCAGTTACCCTGACACGTTACCAAAACTTTTATCTTGGAACATGAAAGAAAACTCAGACACTGAAGAGTAATTTAGGATTGTTAGGGAGTTTACTAGCTGGGTGATTTGTGTTATAATTGATTAATTCCATTTTAGCTATAAGGAGTCTCATTCTAGTAATCAGATGACTTACTGACGTATTGAGAAGTACCATAAACTAGGAGAAACAGAAGCAAACACATTAGTTCATGTGGCTAAACCAAGCTTCTTCCGAGAATTTTGTTCAGACAGTTTCTAAATAATGAGAGGTGCCAAGTTTATAGTAGTGGAGCCCATTGCATTTATTGTTCCACTGGTGGTACAAATTGGTATAAAATTGAAACATACCCAGTGATATCCATCTGAGGTCAACAAAGCACGATGAGCGCTCTAAGCTCTCACCGGTTTCCACACACGTCTGCCATCCTTCTCATGTGAAAATGACAGACGATGGCGATTCACCTTAAGAGGGATAAGGGTTTGGGGACTGATCTGGCAGGAAGATAGATTTGGTCTAAACTACCCACACTCTGCCAGCCGAGCTGACCCAACACCTCATCTGATGACAATAGAGAAATAATAAATAAGCACATGTCACTGTAGTGTTTTCTAATTTACAGAGCCTTTTGTTTACCTTGTTTTGTGATTCTCCCAAGAGCCCCTTGAGGTTGAGAAGACAAGAATTATGAATTTTTCCTTCTCTAAGTGAGGAAACCGAGGCTGAGAGAGATGGTACAATACAGCTGGACACTCCAAATACCCCGATTCTCAGCCGAGTGTCCTGTCGCTACACCAGTGTACTTATTTGGCAGGACTCTTACTGTTGCTGGAAGAGAGTCCAAATAAATGGAGGGAGGATCTTGGCCACATGCCTTTGACCAGGCCTGGGGCACAATTTTCTGAGACTCACATGTTATTACTTTGCAGGAATTCTCATGCTGTTGCGACCTCTGTATGCTTAGCCAATACCATAAGCATCAATTATTTTGGAACAAAACATGTCAAAAACTTTTACCAGAAAGTATTTGGTGAGTGTAATGAATGGATTGGAAAAGTGAGAGAGAGTGATGCTTTGGGAGTTTA
This sequence comes from Carollia perspicillata, assembly GCA_004027735.1. NCBI lineage: Eukaryota > Metazoa > Chordata > Mammalia > Chiroptera > Phyllostomidae > Carollia > Carollia perspicillata. The sequence goes on from PVKM010028875.1 coordinate 1,867, forward strand.
TTATTTTGTCCTTTGTTTGGTTCTGTTATTATTACTCAGATTAATCTCATTTCCTTGCTTCTCAATGGTATCAAGTTCTGGAATATTCCTCCCATGTCTTGTCTTCTTTTCTTACCCTGCTGTTGGTTGAGAATGGATGGAGGTGGTTAATATCCTGGAGGGAGTCATTTCCGTCTTTCTTGGTGGCTGCATTGTCCTAGAGCACAGTGAAGTGACAAACGGCATTCCTTGAAGAAACCAGAGCAAGGTGAATGTTCAGCAGCTCTTCTTTCCCTCGTGTGAAGACCTGAGCGGTCCTGGGAGCTGTTCTCCACGTCCTCCCCAGGTGTGCCATGCAGATCCGTGTCCCAGAGGAGATTAGCTCCCTGTGACATTGATTTAGGAAACATCCATGAGAAAGATGCAGGGTGGCGCTAGAGGACAGCCCTGTGAGATCTGTTAAATTGTTGATTTCGCATGTTTGGACTGAAAATTTCTTGTTCTCCGTAAATTTTATTGAACTTTTGCCTTTTTTAAAAAAATTATGGGTGCTTCTCTTTTTTAACCACTATATCCAATCTGCCACAAGCCCTGCGTGGCCCATGTTTTCAGTAAGGCATCTTCATTCCTCCCTCCGTGGTCCCACTGCGGTTGCCCCGGTTCAGGCTCCTGTAGTTCTCAGACATCAGCTCTCATGTTGCTAACCAGTCTCTTGGTAAGTGGATAGTAAGGGGGTAAGGGGCTCCCCTCCCACTTACCCTTTCTAGTGCTGTCCCAGGGGGATTGTTACCAAATGCCACTCCAATCGTGACACTCCCTGCTTAGACACTTTCATTGTCTTCTTTTGCTTTTCAGAAGTTTAGCAAAGCCTTTCCAGATATGGGCTCTTATGTCTTCTACAGCCTCATTTTTCACTCAGGCACTCTTAGTCCAGTGAAAGTAAATCACCGGCAGGTGTCCTAAGGTGCCATGCTATTTGCTGCTGCCTTTGGCCTTCATATATTTGCAGTTCCATGTACCCGATGTTCTTATCCACAGTATTCACCTAGATGGCTACTCTCCATCCTCAAAACTCAGAGGAAGCGTGCCTTCTCTGCCTCTTCCATCCTGTATGCTCGCTTCGGTGCCACCATTTCCGTTTGCTCACAGCACATGTCACATAGCACTTTAATTACCTTTGAACTTGTCTTTCCCACCAAACTGTGGCTTCTTGAAGGAAAGAACTGTGTCTTATTTGACTTGGTGTCTCCAGTAACTCTTACGGTTTTTTCCATACAATGTGCATTTGAAACATACAAGAATGAGAAAAAAAAGATGCAAGAGGTATTCCAGACTAGTTATTTTCATTGCCTCTTGTCAGAGATAACTCTACTGCACACCCAGGTGATAAACTGATTCTAGAAATTGGGGGCAGTCAAGGATGACTGTCAGGGTGGTCCTGACAGCTGGCTCAGCTCCTGCCTGGCCATGCAAAGTGGCTGCCCACATGGTATGATGTGTGGTCAAGCAGGTTCCCGTGCCCTCCTGTCACCTCTAAGTGCCCAGAACTGTACTGTGCCTACACCGTTGCCCCAAGAGGGTGTGGTGTGGGCAAGTCTTAGCTTGCCTCTGGATTTCCTGGTATTCTCTCCCCAAGTGCATCACAGAGGGCTTGACATCTCATCACTGACCACAGGATTTCCAACTGCGCTTTACACTTTCCCTGTGCTCTCAAAAAATGCTTCCTCTTTCCTCAAACTAGAAGATTTCTTTTTTTTTTTAAGGACACTGGACTTCTTTCTTTTCAACACATAAAACTTTCAAATTAAGTAGAAAAATCTTCCAAAGTGTTGCTTGTTTGTAGACTGACCTCCCCTCCCTAACAATGCTGAGCACAGCTGTACTTGTGGATCGTAGTTTTTCTTCCAGGCTGACCGTTCGGTTCATTACACCAAAGACTGAGTGAATTTTTCTCTCCAAGCTGAAGGCAGCCTTATGACAGTCTGATCCAGCACTTTATAGTGAGGAAACGAAGGCCAAGCATAAGATGGATAGAGGGGGCTCTGCGTTGGAAGCAAGGAGAAAGGCACCTGCAATTTGCCGATTAACCAGCCTCACAGGCTTGCCTTCCCCAGGCCTGCAGGCCCATAAGATAACACGCATCACTGGACAGCTTGTTTCTGTGATTCTCCAGGATTTTAAATGCGGGTGGTCTCTTGACGGCTCTCTGAGCACTTTCGTCTGACCTCCTACCTGTTGCATAAGAATGTGATGTAGGGAAGGGGAGTGTGCCTGATTTAGAAGGGCAGCAATTCTGGCACAATCATAACTGACTTCTCTTTGAAGGGAGGAGGTTGGGGTTTCTGATGGTAGTGGGATCATTTCTCCTGGACAGAGGAAGGAACCTTGTTTCAGTTCATCCTAGGTCTCAGTGTTAGTGCGCGCGCGCGCGCGCGCGCACACACACACACACACACACACACACACACATACAACGTATATGAAAAACAAAACAAGCTCAAAATGGAGTTCCTTATGCTAAGCCCCATGACTCCAACCAAGACTTAATGAAAGTTTCATCCCTCCCAGAAATGGAATCCTACACCGGTCAATCAGGAGTCACCTGGTCAGCACGAGGTAGCTCATCTTTCTGCCAGACCCCTGCTGTTCCCCGAAGGAAAGTAACCTTGTAATAACCAGCCCACCTTTGTGCCCAGTGTAGCTTCCTAGTTCCTGCTTCCTTCTGCTTAAAAGTCTTTCACTTCGTGCAGCTCCTCAGAGCTCCTTGCTGTCTGCTAGGTGGGATGCTGCCTCATTCGTGAATTGTTGAATAAAGTGGGTAAGACCTTTAACATTTACTCCGTTGAATTCTTGGGATTTTTTCCCACAAAAACAATGTATGTACTGTATGCATATTGCATGTAGATACTAATAGTATCAGTCCCCGAACTTGTGGATGTTGCCTGCCTTTTTGGCATTAGTGTCTCTTGTCATTTCAGCTGAGGACGCCCGACTCCAGATTTCAATCTAGTGGAAACCAGACTCTCACCCCTCAGTGACTCGTGGGCACGGATGGTGGTGGGGGAAGGTGGACTGGACACCAGTGGAGACTTAGATGGGGAGCTCTTAGTAAGTATGCTGAAAAGATAATTTCGATATCCCACCCCTAGGTATAAAATATTCTCTCTTTATTAAAAGAACAGGAATTTCAATAACATTTCATAAACCGTGCTTTTAAAGGGGATAGTAACAAAAACAAAAAGCTTTTAATGTAAACTCAATCCACAATTTTCTGTGATGCCTTCCTCCATCATTTTTCTCCTTATGCAACATTTATACTTGTCTCAGAGTCCGGGACTCTTCCCAGGGACCAGACTGCGGAGCTGACTGCTGTGTGCCATGTCCCGGCACCCCCATGCTGCTGTCTCTGTTCCCAAATGGCACTCCCTCAGCTTAACTTTGGTTCGCTCCCTCCTCCCCTGCAGGTCTGTGTTCAAACCTCTTTTTAAAAAGCAAGGTCTTTCTCAGGCTGGTTTTTTTTAATGAACCAATGATTGCCTTTCTCAGCACTCCCTGTTCTATCCTGCTTACTGTTTCTTATCACCACTCTATTCGTTAGCTTGATGATCATCTAGCTGGCTCCACTCGAAATTAAACTCCCTTAAGGATCGGAGTTTTTATGTGTGTTGTTTACTGCTGTGTTCTTAGTACCTAGAAGACTGTGGTGGTGCACAGTAGTTGCTCAATAAATGTTGAGTTAATGAAACGTATGCATAAGATGAAATAATTCGAGAAAGAACTGTTAGAGGAAGGAAAAATAAAGCATAAGCATAAGCTTAACATCTTCTCTCCTCCTGGTTCTAGCAATCTCAGACCCCATCTTCTAAAAGAGGAGAAAAAAAAAGTAAGGCACTCATCAGTGTGGGACCAGAGTCTGTGGCATACAAATAAGTTAAGGACAAAAAGGCAGGGGGTGCTATGCTGTCTCTTATAACTAGGAAAGAGGGATGGGTCTGGGGATACAAAACAGCTTAAGGACATGGCTTCTGGGAGTTCTATAATGGTATCATTATAACTCCCAGTCAAGGCGGAAAGAGTATTTTTCTCAGTCCGGTGTAAAATCCTACAAGATAATTCCAATTGGTCTAAGTTGGCCAACTCTTCCAACTAGGATCTAAACTCTAGGAGAGCAGGGTGTTTTCACTTCTGCTCACTGCTGAATTCCAGAATTCTAGAAAAACGCATGGCACAAAGTAGATGCTCAATAAATAATAACTGAAGGGATGAAGGTCACTGCTCTGAAATCAGATGGAATGGAGCAGTGTTCTTATACCCGCCTCCCACAAAAAGTAAAAAACAACCAAGAGAGGAAGGAATCCTGGCACACTAAAGTATTAGGTGTCCACCTTACATTCTAAAAGTATATGCCTTTTTTTTTTGCCATCAAAAGGAATGATTTTTCATTTTAATCTTAAAAAGCTTCTTTCTGGGAGAGTACAGCCTTTGGTTGATGGGAATACACATTGAGATGGAAGTAAACTGTGGTTCTCTCCCAGTGTAATCGTGATGGCACAAAATGCCATTTTTTGAGTTACATAGTTTTTATGGAAGCAAAAGGATTGTGTGTACAAAGGGAGAGGAGGAGGGACGCACTAGCACACTTAGATTATTTTAGAAGTTGGTTAACAATATCACACCTGACTCATACATTTAAATGTGGGAAGGAATATATGCAACACATTTTCATAGATTAAAAGAATGAAATATCCTTCATGGACAACTCCACAGTCACTAAAAATTTTTCAAATTGTTCATATTTTGGGGACTAGCAAAATGAGGAATTTCCCCCCAAAATTTATGGGAAGTCAGAATTACACTTACTTATAATAGAAAAAACCTCCACAAGCATTAAAAACCAGGAATTAAAAAATCTGTGGTCCATTCATATATAATATGACAAAAATCATGTTTTAGGACACAGATACCACAGGAAAATATTCATAGTGTACTATGGATTGAAAAAAGCATGATTGTAGATTATGATATAGAACAAGATTCCATTTTATTAAAAAAACCTCACATTAACAGTGTGGTTCTTTTGACATAAAGGACTAATATATTCCTGGTGAGTTTTGTTTTCTTCATTGTACTTTTCTGTGAATTTTGAATTTTTACAGTGAACAAGTGTTATTATGTAACAACATTAAACATAAGAAGACCTTAACATATTTTGTTTGTAATATTTCCATTCCTCTTTGCTTATAGAGCTCAAATACCTAACTAACCTTATGAAATGCTCAGGGTTCTTATATTTGACATCGTGAGGTGGACACAGAAACAGTTTTCAAATGCATGTGTCTGTGGATCTCTAATTTTTTGGCTGGAGGAATTTGGTCCTGTAGCTTGTGTTTCTGCTATCCTTGCAAATTTCTCCACTTTTACCTGTGCTACAAGTCCTTGCAAGAAAAAACTGTCTAGGAGTCACTGTAGGGAGACCACAGGGAACATCTCTGGTGTAAAATTTCAAAGGTAACAGAAGTGTTGAGTTGCTTTGCCTTATAAAATCTAGGGATGCTAGCAGGCACTGCACAGCTCACCAGGGGGATCTATGGATAGAATTAGAACATTGTGGGAGGAATATAAAAGGTGACTTCAAGAAGACCGATTCATTAAAGGAGCAGTAGAATGGTGTTATGCAGGTGGGAAATCAGGAACATCTTGTTTCCAGGCTTAAGGGGACAAAAAAGAGAAAATAAATAGAAGCAGAAGCAGATCCACTGTATTAGCCAGGAAAATGTGTTCCTAAATATGTCTTCAACACACAGGAGTGATTCCGTAGGACCAAAATATTTTCTTATTTACTTTAACCCAGAGAAAACACTTGGTACTCTACTGATTCATTTTTTACGTTTAGATCTTAAAGACACCACAACTTTTGTTTTAATTAGTGTATCTTATTAATGGTAATGGTTCTGTGTACATACAACAAAAAGTTGACAGAAAAATATGTTGCTTACCTTACAGATGAGCCGAGCAGACAGAAAAAATTGTTTGTGGAGAAGAACTAGTCACTCAAAGATGGATGTAGATTTTTAAATAACTGAAAATCACAGCAAAAATCTTCATTAAGATTTTAATCACCTCCGTTTTGCAGGACTTACCATAGTTTCAGCAAGAAAGCCCAAATGCAAAAGAAGATAGATTATTTAACATAGGTTTCTTTTAGGTAATTACCTAGGGGGAACAACAACATGGAAAGACTATTTTGCTCGAAATAGTTGAAATGTTAGAAAACCCAGTATGTCTAGTAGTAGGTCAGTGGTTATGTGATGTGTTATCATACACTCACTGTAACATGATGTAACTATTAAAACAATGGTTAAAATTCTATGTAGTAGCAGATAACTATTTGTTGCCTAATGTTAAAAATCAGAATATCTAAGCCCTGGCTGGTGTAGCTCAGTGGATTAAGCATGGGCCTGTGAATTAAATGGCCGCTGGTTCAATTTCCAGTCAGGGCACATGCCTGGGTTGTGGGCCAGGTCCCCAGTGGGGTATACATGAGAAGCAACCACACATTGATGTTTCTCTCTCTCTCTCTCTCCTTTCCTTCTCCTCTCTCTAAAATAAATTTTTTAAAAAATTAAAAAAATCTGAATATCTATGTCTATATATCTGTATCTATATATCTATATCTATATCCATATATTATATAAATAAAATTAATGGAAGCAAATAATCCAGTATCTACTCCATTCTATTATTTTTTCTTATGCATGCTAATAATATCAATGAGGATAGTGGAGTTTTATTCTTTTTTCAAAATTTCTGTGCTATGGTTATGTAAAAATATCTTTAAAAATTCATTCATATCCATTTCTAAATTAAAAAAAGTACTCTGAGTCAGCACCCTCTAAGAATCCTTCTAAGGTTAAGCCGACCTCATGTTAATTTTCTCATTTTGTAAAACAGAAAACATAAAGTTTATTACATTTTCACATCAGCATGTGACATATTGTTTTCCAAGAAATCTAAATGACTTTTGAGGCACAGACATTTCTTCTACTCAGTTTTAGATCAGGCAGTACATTTGGAAATTGTTATAAAAACGTAAAACTAAAAGCTAGTGTGACCAGTAGTATCTCCATTTTCCATGGTATTGAGCTGTGAATACAATACACACGTGTTCGACAACTGCTTGTTACATGGAGGAGGGAACTCATAGGGACTGCGGGCACCTGAGTCAAAACATGGTTTTTCACGACTGTGTAAGCATTGGGCAACTTTGAGTGAGAATCACATCACAGAATGTTCTGTAGGGGATACGAGAATCTCCCCAGATCCAAATATGTCTGTGTTCATTGAGTTCAGAGGAATATCAAAGAAGCTTGTATTGAAACAAGGGCTCAGTAGGTGGCCCAAGGACAGCATGGGAACCTGGGTGAGAAGGTGGGAGGAAAGAAGGAGAGCGTGGGAACTTCAATTTTTAATTATGTTTATTTAGCAACAGCTGGAGGAGCGAAGTCCTTCTCCACAGGCCACATCCAGGGGCCTGCAGAGCCGTCCGTCACAGGAGACCTCTTCCTGCTCACCAGCCAAGGGGGCGACCAAGATTCATCCTGGAGTCCTCAGTCTGACGAGAGGAGAGCTGAGGTACCTACCTGGATGAACTGGATTTAAATTTTTGTCGGTTGGTTGGTTGGGTTAGGATAAAGACCTGCCTTGGGAGGATATATTGGACTATTTGAAAACTGCGTGCATTTGGTGAGGCCTTGATTGAAGCTGCCCTATTTGGAGAACTTAATGTAATGAGTAATATCTTACCTTAAACAACAAAACTGGAATTTATCAAAGTTAACCATTCATTACAGAGATGACCCTTTCTTCCACAGGTGTCGGGTTGTATTCCCCCTTGGTAACCAAATTAGAGTGGCTGCAGAAATTCCTGTGTATTCCGGTTTCCCCGCCTAGGTGTATTCTTCTGGAACTCCCTGGGAACCACCCGGTTACAGCAGTCGGCCGTGGTGGTTGTTGCCACCCCTGTCTTCTGTCAGTTCATTTCCTGCCAACTCACGCCCAGCCTGCTGCTTCCTCAGCTCTCTCCATCCTGCAGCTGGATGTCTCCTGTTTTCCCCAGTTGGGCACAGTCACTTCCCTTCACACCCCCTTAATTTCCTGTGAAACAGTCCAAGGCATTGTGAAGGTTTGGAGGTTTCAGAAGGCGAGAACGGTGAAGAGAATGCCAAAGGGACTCCAACCATGGCAGCATTCAGAGGCCCCCCTGAGGTCATCTACAAGATGTACAGCCTCTTTGTCAGCTTCCCTTTTAGGGTGCCCCCCCCCCAGCTTGCTGCTTAACCACCCACAATGTGGCGCCCTGAGCACATCTCTCTCCCCTGGAGTCAAGGTCCCCAAGCCCTAAATGACTCCAAGCACCTCTGTTTTCCCATATCCCTTCCAGGATGACTGGGCATATTTATTCCCTGAAGGAAAAGGGCCAGAGGAATAAGGTTTTCTCTGAAGACTCTAGGATAAATCAGAACTCTACAGTTTAACAATATACATTTTTCTGATTCAGGGTGTTCAGTTGTTCCTGACACCAATGGGGACTAGAGTCTTGGCCAGGATGGGCTGCACCGTCCGGCCTGTTCCTTCTCACATTCTCTATTGCTCTGTAGGGTGGTGCTGGCTGTCCCATCCCTCCCCGCCACTCCTGGAGACAAATGCTGACAGAGACACCCATCACTCTGTCACATGTACTCACATAGATGAGTAGGACATTATGAGTTCACACTTAGGGAAGAAACATTTCTTTATTGGCTGTGTAAACTATAGAAACAGATCTGTTCAAAGATCTGCCCAATTTGCATTTCTAAACAGAGCTCTTGACTTCCATGGAACAGATTGCATCTGGGTTCACATTTAGGTCTTCCCCAGCGTGTGGGTGGGGATTGCATAACCACAGGACCTACTCAAGTGGTTTTTCACAGAACTGAAGAGTCATTCTTCAAAGCAAACCTAAGCCGTCACCCTTGAAGGGAGAGTCTGCTTCTAACTTTTCTAACATAAAAATAAAACATACTAAAAAAGAGTTATGAGAAAAGACTAGCCCTATCAGATATTAAAATGCATAATGATGGTAGAGTAATTCAATCAGTTTATAATCAAGGTAGAAATAGAAAAAAATCAATGAGCAATTTATAGAGTCTAGAAATAGACCTGCCTGTGTTTGGGAATTTGACATGTAGGGTAGTATTTGAAATCAGTAAGGCAAAATTAGATTAGGTATTAAGTTATGTTTGGACAAATGGAAATTTGGCAACAATATATAAATAGATTCTTACCTCATGTCTTACACCAAACCAAAAGATTAAAACGTTTATACATAAAGCATTAAGCAATAAAAATGCTAGAAGGAAATACTAATAACTTAAAAGGTAGTTTTGTGGTGGGGAAGCTCTTAGGGTCTGACATAAAACCGAGAAGTTTTAAAGCCCAACATTGATAAATTATTTTTTTAAATGTGAAATTCTCAGTATTATAATAATACTATAAATAAACTGAAGAAATTCAAAGAACACAGTAGGAAAAAATGTGAATGTATATGATAAATATATAGTAATTTCATACATATGTGTATATTCTTACAAATCAAGAAGAGTACATGAATAATCCAAGAGAAAATGAGGAAAGCATATGTATAAGTAGTTCACAGAAAAAATATGTTTCCTTGTATGTGCCTGTATGTGTTTAAGCAGGGCATTATAGATGTAGGCTTAGGATTTATGAGTGGGTATATTCCCAACTTTGTTCATAATTTAAAAATGGAAATTAAAACAATAAAATGACATTTTTACCTATTGGTGAATACTGAGTGTTGGCAAGGATGTAGAAGAGCAAACACTTTACTATCGATTGTTATTCCTGAGACTGGTCTGGCGTCATCTATCCACAGTTACAATGTGCCCACTCTCCAAGCCAAGGATTCCCCTTCTGAGAGAAGCTTGCCCAGAGTCACCCAGCTCTGTGTACGGATAATGTAGCTGCAGCCTGGCTTGGAGTGAACGGCGGGGAGGCACCTAATGGCCCCTCACAAGAGGACTTACAAGTTATGGTCTGCTCAAACAGTATTCAGTTCTTAAAAAGAAAAAGAACAAATTAGATCTGAGTGTACTGATATAGAAAAATGTCTAAATACATTAAGTTAAAAAAAAAGCAAACAGATGCAACAGTATGCTTTTTGTGTGATTCCCATTTGACTATTTAAAAAAGTCTCTATAGATTCAGTTGCATATGCATGACTCATTTCTTGAAGGATATAACATAAACTGTGAAGTGCGATTATCTGTGCTGAGGGCACATGGGGGTGTCAGGTGACAGGGAGAGGAATTCTGTCTTTTCTTACATACCATTCTGCATAATTGAAGACTTTACTCTGAATACGTAATACTTTCACAATGCACAACAAATTAATCTTTAGGACTAGTCTTGTCTAGGGCAGCAAATTCTATGGAGGAGACCTAGGTAGTTGTGTGAGCCTGGAGGTCGGGGACGCCAGATGGGGTGAGGAGCACCTGCGATCATTCCAGGAAGGACTTCAGACCTCATGGCACTCTAGGGAATGTGGTGTCACCAAGTGCCTTCGCTCAGCCTGGAGATGAACCAGGAAAGTCTCAAATCCCTGCTTGCCTGTCCTCTCAGCTGCTGGGGTGCAGTGTGGAGGGTGGTCCCAGGCACAGCTCCCAGGTTCTGTCAGGAGCTGGCGCTGCCCTGGTTTTGTTACTAGCCTGTCATTGTCATGGTCTTACCTTCCTCATAGAAAAGAAGATAGAATAAGAGAGCAGCCGTTGTACCTGAGAGACTCCCCTAAAGCTTCTTCTACAAGGCTCCAACATGAAGGTTCTGGAATGGTCAGAAGCATCTCGTGTCTGATTCCTACAAATGTGCTTGTGCATTAGAGAACAGGGCTCATTTAATGTCAACGGTTTGAGAATTGCTCAGGGAGTGTTAGGAAAAATGGAAACTCTTTGACAGAGCCTGCATGTGTTGTCCCTATGGAAAGGCGGTACTTACTGGAGGGACTCTAGAAGTGAACAGTTCTTGAATGTTCTCGTCTTTCCTCTCTCTCCTTTTTTTTTCTGAGAAGCCAGACATAATCCTTTCAGCTGAGTTTTCGTAACTGCCCGAGGAGGTGGCTGCTAACTATTCTGTCAGCTTTATTTTTCTCTTCTATACCCAAAGCAGCATGCAGGCCCCGGTCAATGGTGTGGAAATGATAGGATTCTCATGAAAGCATTGGAGGCTAAGGACCTGCAAAGTTTCATCTTGATAAGTCACTAGCCTCAAGGAAAACCTGGAAAGGAGTTCACTTAGACTTTGCTGGTGCAGAGGGCACCCTGCGCTCCACCGGGCAGGGAGGGCAGCAGCAGCCTCTTGCCTGCACGTTTTCCAAGTCTGGGGATGTGTCCTATGTCCTTGAGAATTCACTCTCTGTCATTGCAGTAACTTGTTGGAGATACACAGCTCTCAGTGGGCGGGAAAATTCTAGAGTGTGTAAATCAGATGCTCTGTGTTGGGGGGTTTGGGGGTGTGTGTATGTGGACAGTGGACAGGAAAAACTGGGACCAATTATAATACTTCTTCTTTGGGATTTGCAGGAGGCTCCCTAGTTCAGATGGCTTGTCTTGGAAGGAGTAGACTCAGTCTTTATCAGTGTGATGCAGTGATGTGCCTGCACAATCACTAGTGTGTGTGTGTGTGTGTGTGTGTGTGTGTGTGAGAGAGAGAGAGAGAGAGAACAAGAGATACTCTGAGAGAGAGATTTGGGCTTTATGTGAACTCATTCAAACAAATGAATTTTTGTCAGTGAGATTATAAGCTAACGAATTGTTGTTTACATTTGTTTTTGAAATCAAATAGTCTCCAAACCATCTCATTGGTAACAATAGAGTGTTAGAGCCAAGGGCGTCAGAACCTCTGCATCCCACCCAGGCCCCACTCTTTTCCTCCCTAGAACATTCTTTGGGAAGGTGCACCCATATGGAATACACAGAAAGTAAATTGGCAGAGCTACATGTTTGACATCCGGGTTTGGTTTTAGTCTACAGAACCCTGGTAAAGCCAGCTGGACTGTATGAGCATATTTTCTTCCTCCAGCTAGTTATACCCAATCACTCATTTCTGCCAGCACAGGGGGATGGAACTACAGAGAGAGGGAGAAGGACAGAGAGACCGTAAGAAAGAATGCAGTTGTCCCCAACCCAGGGCCCAAGATGGCTGGGTTTGCACTGTGAGCCATGGGCTCAGGCTTGGCTATGGACAGAGAAGAGAGGGCAGAGCAGTGCAGAAAACACACCTGGGGCCCACTTCCCACTTCAGCTGCATGGATGGGTGCAGGGAAGCAGAGCCACTTCCAAGTGCATTCCACCCTCAAGTGTGCAGGCCACCACATGGCAACCCCACCTCCTAGTGAAAGTGGCCCCATCAATGCCCGAGAGTCTGGCAGTCAGACCAGTCTGAATAGTCACCCCTGCTTTCAGTGGTGTTTGCAATGGGAAGGGGAAGAATAAAGACACCTGTGTGTGCATGGGGTGGAGGGAGTAGAAGAAGGAGACTATAGCGCTTGAAGCTTCTGGAGGACCTTAGAAACCTTCTAGTCTAATCCACACAGTTGGGAGATGAGACAGTTTATTTAAGTGACGTGAATTTCGCCAGCAGGACCAGGATTAGAGCCTGGAAACTCTTACATTGAACCATGGCAAACCTCAGGATACCAAAGAGCTCTGTTGGGAAACCATGGGCTGCGTCAGCGCACCTCCCACTCTGAGCGTCATAGAAACAGATATCCCACCAATTGGTGGATCCCATGGAGTGACTGACAGGCATGATATTGCTTTTATGGTGCGAATTTATATTTATAGGTTTCTTGAACATGTCATATAATTCTGGACATGATAGAGAAGAAATGTTATTAAATTAGAGCTACTGATGGGTATATACTTTGTTAAGCTTGGCCTTCGAGGCAATGCCCATTGAAATCTGTAAGGCACCAAGTACCGTAAAGTGTGGTAGTTTTAAAAGCTTACAACTGCTTTCTCCCAAACCACTGTCCTCATTTAGCAGACCCGTGGAGATGGAGCAGGTAGAATTTTTCCAACATAATGACTGTTCTTCAGAATAATTTCATAAAAATAGAACTAGTGCAGCCCAATTATTTCCACTCTTGTCTGAGAAGCAAGTGAAGGGTCTGAAGCATGCCTTCAGGAGCCAGTCCTGGGGGTGGAGTTGGCATTGCTGTGATTCTCTTTATATTCAGGATTACGAAATCCATTTATGAAAATACCCAGGAAGGGTTTGGGGAGGAAAGCCACGAGCTAGGAGAAGTTGGTGAGTGAGGGAGGAAAACTTACTCCATGTGAGCAGTTGGTACGACTTTGCATCATGATACACAAGTGTTCAGTGGAGACGTCAGGATTTTAGAATTGGGTTAGAAGTATTTGCTCTCTAAGAGATCAAGATCTAGCTGATTCTTCATTTAACGGAGAATTTGGGGTGCATCTTCATCTTGGTATAGAGAGGCCATGAAGTCGTCCTTCTGTGTGATAGACTCTGTTGCTGTGTATGAGTCAGAAAATTAGATCCTACACCCCCACTTGCTCCAGTGGTAAAGGACAAGGTTTTACCACCTGCTTGTTGGCTGTAGGGAGCACCCAGTGGTAATGTGAGCAACATTAGACTTTGGAGACAGTTGTAGAGTTTAAATTCTGAACTCATCGCTTCTGAAATAAGAGACATTGAGCAGGTTACCCCTTTTGTGCTCCAGTTTGCCGAGTTGGAAAACAGGGCTCTGTCTTGTCAATGTCAGGAGCACATGTGATGATTCAGTGAGAGAGCACAGGCGTAAAAGTGCTTAGCCCAGGGCTCGGCACGTGATACGCTCAGTAAATCCTGGGTAGTTAGACATCCAAGCTTCCAGCACATTATATGAATTTAAAAATATTAACTTCATTCCCCTTCCTATCCACCTTCAATCTAACAATCTCCTTCTCTTAAGATCACATTGCTTGTAATAGCAATAATAATTTAAAGCTAATTAAATGTTATGATAGGCAACACAAGTGCACTGTGTTTTATAGCTCATGTCACCAAATAAGCATAAATATTTTCTGGGACTAGGTCAAATTCAATACAGGAAACAAAATTTGTGACCGGAACCAGGAGAGTTTTAAGAGGCTTCTCCGTGTGTTGATATTAAAATAACACATTAGGTTGGAATCATCAGGGCTTGGGATAAGCGAGGGCTTTTTGCATTCAAGTTCTCGGGAGAGGCAGCCGGAGAGTAACATAGATGAGGCTATGGCCTAGAAGCAAGCTAAGTATTTCTGGAAACCACATCAATTCTCTCATCTATTGGGATGTATTCTCGTCATGAGCATTGCACTACCGGCAGTGCCACAGTAACGAGCCGCGCTCTTTCCGAGGTTCTCTGAGTATGCTGCTAGAAGATATTGGAATTCTCCTCTGGGAGGTGCAGTGACCTTGGTGGCGGGGGTGGTGGTGGGGGAAACAAACAGACTGTTTGAAAGGGAACTTGGTAATTGTCTACCCCACGTACACTTAGTGATCAGAGTGAAGATTTTAAAAAAGTACGTGGAGAAGGTGCCTCAGAATGAAAGAGTAAATGTGCACGTGTTCCCACTTTACTCTTTCCAGCCATTTGTTAGGCATTTCCTGTATACCAGGCACTCTGCTAGCCTTTTTGATGTGTTATCTAATACAGTTCTTCCAACCTTTCTGGTATGCATTATTACCCTGATTTTAACAATGAGGAAACAGAGGTTAAGGAGGCTTCAAAATGTCGCTTATGAATAGTGGACTTCAGATATGAACTTAGGTCTTACCCCAAAGACCAAATCCTTAGCCATTACACCAGATTACTTCGTGAGCTTGAGACTCATACTTTGGGTATATGAAGGCCTTTATTTTAAACCAGTGGTTAAATGCTGGTGTTATAATCAACATATCCTGGGGCTACTAAAATAATCTCACAGGAGGTGTAGGTTTGCTCAGGTTGCAAATTTTGTGGAAGGAATTGTAGAATACATTTGAATAAGAGTCTTACCTGGTTCCCTCAAAGCAGGAATGGAACCAGACTGGTAGAGAACTCTGTTGTCCCAACTCATTCATTCGCCAGCTTTCATTCAGTGTATTCAGTGCCTACTCTCTGTTGGGCACCCTTCCAAGCACCTGCAACACCTAAGTAAGCAAGATTAAAAGAATTCAGGCTCTCTGTGCAAAAAAATTCCAGGCTGTGGAAGCTCCAGAATCATCCTCGATTTTCAAAGTGGAATGGTACTTGCTGCTTTGAAACTCTGCAGTGGAAATGGTCCAGTGACATGTTTGCTTTTACAGACTACGGTGAAATTTCCTTTGCTCCTCCAGTCTGAGTAAATATCAGGAATATTGAAAAGCTTGAAACTGAAATGTTTCTATCAACAAATTCATGCTGATTGGATATAGTGGGATAAAAGGGTCTTAGAAATCGCTCACTCTCCAGCTATGCTGCTCTGCATGTATCATTCGTGACCTGGGTTGGTTCTTTTGGTGTTCATTGGATTCTTTACATTTTAAAAATTTTTCAATTAGAGTTGACATTCAATATTATGTTAGTTTCAGGTACAAGACAGTGGTTGGTTGTTTATAACTTATGAAGTGATCTCCCCGATAAGTCATTCTTAAAGTGTCATAGCTGTTGTTTCCTTTCCCCTGGAAAGTCTGATAAGTGTGTCCAAAGACTAGACAAACATTATGATAATTTGTAAGGAGTATTTTTTTTTTCACTATCAGAAACAGTGACTCCCTCCAGAAAACAAAACCAAACCAAACTCAAAACAGGCTTCCATAAAATCCACCCACCCTCTCTATGAACCCCTAGGTAATTTGCTGAGTGTCTCTTTATCCCCGAGGCCAGGAAGAAGAGGGCAGGCAGCCAGCAAGAAACTTCTCTCAGCGTGAACACAGGGGTTAAGCCCAGGGATTCTGAAGCTGGAATACTTGGGTCTAAATGTTTGCCTCTTCCTCTAACTAGTTGTGTGACCCTGGCAAGTCTGTTAACTTTGTGCTTCAATTTTCTCGTCTGTGAACTGTGAATGATAAGAATAGTCTCTATCTCATTGTTTCCCAATGAAAGATAAATGAGTGGAAACATGTAAGGCATTTAAAAAGGTGTCTGG